>PVIW01009942.1:0-47972 GCA_004026585.1 Noctilio leporinus
GGGTGGGGAGGGGGACAGAGGGGAGCAAAAAGGGGATGGATGTAATACAACAACAATAAAGTTTAAAAAAAAATAAAAATAAAAAAATAAAGTACTTCACCAAAAAAAAAAGGGGAGTCTTTTCAAAAACTGATCACGCGTAGTCATTTTGACGCGGGAATTCAAACAGCACCGACACGTAGTCACATTTTCAATGATCCCTGATCTTTTGCAAAGTTCCCTGTGGATTGCACCTGTGCCCACCCAGATCTTTCCCGGGCCCACCATTTTTCTGGCTCCGTGAACCAATACACGGTGCCCTGGTGAAATGGCACCTCTACCCTTAATCAGCGTGCGTGTGCTAACTGTATTAATCACGGAGTCCCCTTAACTTACACATTCTCATTTATTTGCAAGTCTCAGGGCTACATGCGTATATAATTACTATATTGTACACATATGATTACATGTGCGTATGTGTAGCCTGTAGAGTAACACAGGCTCTTTCTCCAATTTGTCTTTAGCACACGTGTTGGTTACGCTTCTACAGAAGCGGATGCAATTATCCTCGGTAGACCTGCTGGATCGCCTTTTCCACATACAGCTTTCCCGTCCTTGAAAGAATTACACTTTAGAGAAGATGGCAGTTCAAAGTTCGCCCCCACCTCCGGGCCTGCACGTAGCACAGGAACTCACCTCAAGCACCGGTCACTGCTGTCCGTCCGGCCCCACCAGCGCGATGTCACAGCTGTGGGCCAGCCTGGTGCTGGCGCCAGGTCACGGTGGTCGGGGGTCTGAGGAAAGCCAACCACAGGCGGCCCTTGTGGACCGAGACTGGAGGCCTGTTATTCCCCAGAACAAGAGCGGCAAACCAGTATCCCAACCGTGAAGGTCTGTGTCCTCGGACCCACTGGCCTCCAAGTAAGAACCAGGACAGGTATTTCAACCGAGGGAACGCGTGACCCAACGGCTGGTATACTGAGCGAACAAAACCAAACAGGAACAAACTCACAAAACCCAAGAAGCCGTTACTACCCAGGGACCCGGCAGAGAGAAAGGCAAGAGCCACCGGGGTTACAAGAATATAGGTTGTGGGAGGCAGCCCAGACCTGGGGACGGGGCGCGGCAGGCTCTGACTTGGGGGGCCTGGGAAGGCCCACGGGGACCACTCTGAACGACACTGCAAGGACAGCATGCAGACAGGAAAGCAACAGCTTCCGCCTCATGTCCCAGGACCCCCTGGCCCCCCGCACTGGCACAACTGGACGTGAAGTCACCTGCGAAGGCACATTCCCCAACAGGCGCTGTGCGGGGTGTCCTGAATCCGGATCCGCGTCTTACCGATCGAAGTGTAACGTGGGAAAAGCGCTCAGGCCGCGTCCCTTGAAGATGAGCAGATGGAAACGCCTATCAAATTCAACCCCAGCCGTGGAGCCGACTGATTCCACTCAAGGTTCTCCAGTTCCCAAATTCATTTCAGAGACAGGCGGCCGCCCGGTCACGTTTACGCCATCCGTGTTTCCCAGCCTCTCAAATGTGCAGTAATTTGGTCTGTTACGCTTAGGTCAACACCTGGACACTCTCTTGGGAAAGATCCCAAGTCTAGACATAGTTAAAAAAAAAAACAAAACTCCTTACACGTGGTTCTCATTATAAGAAACGACTATTCTGCAGACGAGAGAGAAAATCCCAGGCCTTCAAGGAGTCACCAACTATGTCACGTTTTGTGATACAGCACTTTTGAGTAACATATGAACAACTTGCCTCCAAAAGGAGCACAAAAGGGGAGACAGAAAAGTGACTTCATCTTAGCGGCTGGAAGACTGAAACCCCACCACGCTACCTCAGGCTTCAGACGGCAACCTACGCAAACACGTTCCCCGACTGCGGTTCTTGCATGTCTGTGTTGAAACCCAACATCACTACCGTCGAGATAGAAAGATCAGCCATCGTAATTACAACGCCGAAGAAGGGACGCAAATAGGACCAGCCAGTTACCGCAGCGGCTGAGCGGTGGGTGCCCGTCTGCCGTGACCACCGTGGACCCGGGGTGGCGGGGACAGACAGGAAGCCGGCGGCTGATGGATAGGACACCGGGCGGGCACCTGGTAACCCCACCACCACCACGATAACCGTGGGGCACGCGGGTAACACTAGCCCATAACTAACCGTTCTGTATAGATAACAGGCCAAGTCAAGCTGGAGAACCGTCAGCTCCTAGGCAGGGGTTTTCACCGCGTGAGAAGTCAGAGCAGTGAGCTGGGTGCCTCTAGGTCACCTTGATAAGCATGTTACCGTAAAAAATGAGAAAACAACCAAACCTGCCTTCGGCGGTTCCTTTGGAAATCACCCCCCTTCATTCTATGGGTCACTGGATCGCGAATGCTGTAAGTCAACGGCTGCATCAAACTGTCTCTCATCTGGGCCCAGAAAAGCAAAACAGGAATGTGTATGAGCCGTGGGGAAACACCCGGTATGGACCCCAATGCCCGAGACTCGTATCTTTAAATGAACAACAAAACCCATTTACGAGCAGGCGTTTGACCAGGTTCGGTAACATGGGAAAGAACCGTCTGATGGCTCTGGCACCTAGAGGCACGGACTGATCTGAAACTCCGCCACCTTGGGCCCCAACCTTTCCTGCTCTGGTCACACCTCCAAAGCGTGTGCGAAAAAGAACCACGTATCGATGGAGTTGCCCTCAAGTGATGGTCAAAGGCTCATTCCCGTGTCCAGCCCTGGACTTTGGTACCCTAACTGATTGCCACGTTAGTGCTGCACAAGACTGAGAAACACCTCAGAAAAGCAGCTTACGGGCGATGGGTTCTCACACTTGCCCTCGGTGGCATTAACCATAAGCCCGAGAGGTGGTTCTTGAGGTTGCCATAGGGCACGCAGGCTCCTGCAGCAATGCAGGTCAGGCGTGTGCGCTACCACCAAGCCTGGGGAGCCGCTTTCCTCTGGCCACTGGGGTCCTGCCACCCCAGGGTGTCCTCTCCTAGCACAGTGGGAATGAGGACACAGCTCAATGTCTCAGGCTGCCTGACGCATAGGAGGTGGTGGCGCCGCTGATTTTTCCAGTCTAAATGTACAAGGTGCCTGGAATGATGCTCATTTTTTCCCCCTTAACTAATTTACTCAGCAGGGTCCCCACTTTGGGGACATTCGGAGGGCCGGTGGACATCGTGGGTCCCATTCCCACCGTGCAAGCTGGGCGTGTCTGAGCTAACGGGAGGGGCTGACGTGGAAGGATCTCTGAGGCCGGCTGACTCCGGACAAACAGGCGCAACCGCTCCGGAGGGAAGTCCCGCTTTCTGCTCCGAAATCTGCACTGTCCATGGAATGTCCGTTCTGCCCCCGAGTCCCCGTTCCCTCTGTTACTGCACGGTGTGAAAAACAAATCCGTTTGTCTTCCTGCTTGTAAGCAGCCCAAGACTTGCCCAAGTCAAGCACACAGAGCCTTCAATTCATCCCACTTGTGAACTGGGCACCTGACAGGTCTCTGCAAACATGAGGGCGGGCCCTGCGCACAAAGACAATGCCGCGTCCCTGTTCAACACAGTGGTGTCCCTCCCAGGCCATGCCCCGGGGCTCTGCTCTTGATGTTCTCCAACCTGCACTTCAGCTTCCTGTGAGCTGTGCCCCTGGAGGCGGGTGGGATTTTACGTGGCTATAAAACCATCCTGTCTTTTGTGCGAAGACAACGCGAAGTCACGCTCCGTGCGGAAGTCCCTGATTTTTATGGCACGCCCGGCGTGTCCTCAGCATTTCCCTGGTTTCTAGCACAGGATGGTTTCACTTGGGGTGCGTGTGTGCATGTAAAACCTCCCAACAAGTACTCTCAACGTCTCCCTAAATGTTCCACGAACCTCACGGAGACAGGTTTGGGACGGCCATGAAGCCTGGAACCAAAGACCTATGACAACGCTGCCTGTGAGGGATTGTTGGCCAGGTTTCAGACCGTCATCCGTCTGAAATTCCCGAGACGATTCCTTTCTCATCTTCTTGGATACGTGGTGCCCTCCCCTAAGTCATAGCCTGGGTGGGAGATGAGAAGAAAGCGCAGTGATTGACTTCCCGTCACAACCCCGCCACGTAGGCGGTATTCCCATTTTTCAAACAAGGAAACTGAGGCCACAGCAGTTTACGTGACGTGTTTAGGTCGTTATCCGGGAACTGATGGGACTGTCCCCGGTCTCTCTGACTCTAAAGCCGGTATTTTTTCCCCATCAAACATGATGCATTTCCCAGACGGCAGGCAGGAAGAGGGTTGGGGATGAGGCTTTGAAGGACTTCCAAAGGTTTGCAACATCCTCCTCTGGCGATGGCCTGGCTGCTGCTCTGCGCGGCGGACGCTGCCGTTCCACGGCGGGGGTTAGCGAAGGCAGGTCGGGCGCTAGGAAATTCTTACGAAGGTCCCAGGGGGACCCAGGAATCCACGTGGTGCTTATTAAGAAGACTTGGCAAATGCATCGCCCTGAGGATTCTGGTGGAGGAAGTCGGTCTGGGAGACCCTCCCATTCCATATGGCTGCGTTTCCCTCAATGGCGTCTTTGTTCCAGCCCAACCCGGGGGGAGGTCAGGCCGTGGTCAGCTGAGAAACCACCGCTGAGAAGGCTGGGCCCCGGGCTGTCACTCCGCGCTCGGCTTTGGACGAGGTACAAAAAGTCCTTTATGGGCTGGTGCGGTGAAAACTGATGGAAGCCAGCTTTGTTCTATTTTTGTAATATAGTTCTGGTTGAGTTAATTCTATGGAAAGAAAGCGTCAGTGGGCTGGCATGTTTACACAGGCCCTTCGCGTGTCTGCTCCGTGCCAGGTTCCCTGCGTCTGCAAGGAAGTGAAGCCAGACGTGCTCCGGTCTCGGGTCCTCACCCCGGTGACCTTCCCGATCGGTCCAGCCTTGCCCGGCTCTGTCCGTAGGGGCTGTGTGGAAACTGATCTCTCCACGCCTGGCTTTTGGCAGGAGGACATTCCCTTCATACGGGAAAGTGTTTAATACCTCCCTCAGTGCCCCCGGGCCCAAAGCACAGAAATCAACCTCGTAATCGCCCTTTCCAAAGTGACCCCGAACCTTCTTTCCGGCATGACCCCCTCCTCTTTCCTCCCAAGGGGCTGCCCGACTCCTTTTCATGCTAAAAAAAGGCTTAACTGCTGCAACCCATGCAAACGATGCTCTGAACGCAACCGTTTTCTTTTTGCGCTTCCTCTATTTTCGTGAAACATAATTGTAGACAGGGAGGAGGCGCGTTCGCTTTTTAATTCTCGTGAACCAAAGCCCCAGGGGGTGATCTTGTTGGTGGCGCAGATTTTTTGTTTTTTTTTAAAAAAAGATGCCACGTGTCCGAGTGTAAAGAGTGAAAGTCTTGAGGCCAGCGCACGGGGAAAAGGAGGCGCCAAGAACGCCAAGAACGGTGGAAGGGCCTCCATCCCAGACAGTCCCAAGATAAATGGGAGATGCCGCCTCCACTTGTGAAAGGTGAGGGATGAATCCAACGCTTTCTCCCGGGCCAAGGTGCGCTTTTATGGCGAGGTCCTGCTGTGTAAACATTTCGAAGTATTTGCGGGCGTTACAACGGCCCATTTTCTCAGTTCCGTAAACGGTTGCGTCTTAGTCGTGAGCGCACGTCACCCGCTAAGTCCCCTCAGAGACACCCTTGCTCTTCCAGGCTCCGCAGCAGTTCCTTTGTCCTCTGACACCCCCGTGGTCCTGTGAAGAACGGACTTACCCGCTATACACAGTACTCATTCCTGCTCTGCTGCTCGCGGTTTAATGTACGGCACAGTCGCCACTTGAACAGCAGCAGAGAAGAGCCAACGGTTGAGAAAACTTCCCCCAGGTCCCCACTGTTCGTCTCCACCCGCCCTCCCCACATCTGGGAAGTTCTTCCACCCAGTTCCGCACACGCATGGAAAAGCTGTCCGTCCTTGTACCAGTAGCGGCGTCAGGCTTCGTGCTGCCTTTCCCTCAATGGTCGGAGCAGCCTGTGTGTGCGGCTGGAAAATCCATCCCTTGAACAGAACCCCTTCTATGGGCTTCTGTGAACCAACTGGTGTAGAAGCGTCGTAGTTACCTTTTTAAAAAGCTACTTACTACCTGCCTGCTGGGCCTGCAGGTACGTCTCTTAACGGCCACTCCGGCGGGCCGCCCCCACCCACGCTCTCTCTGCGACAGCGTCGGTGTTTCCAGATGCAGGTCCCTGCTGGGGTGACAGCCCGCCCCACCCCCGCCCTGGGGGACCAAAACGTGCGCCACTCTGAAACCTTATTCAAAGCCACACATAATTACGAAGCATCTTCGGCCAAAAAGGCAAAACGCATTCCACAGGCCTGGGGGTTACCTGGGAGTAGGTAACGGAGTGCTGAGTGGACTATGTCGTTTCTGCTCCGAGATGAGGTTCCGTTGGGTGAACCTGACCTTGAAAGCAGCCACACCCACCGCCGTCAGGACTCCAGGTCCCACGGGTGCACCTCCCACCCTGGGCTCCCCGCAGCACGCGCGCGCCCACCCCTGCACCCAATACCCACCCCTTCTTTCTCCTAATAAACGTGCGCCCCTCTGACCTTACATCAAACATCGCACCTGCAATGCCCTGAAAATACTTTGTCCCAACCCGAGTGGCCAGGCGGGCCGGCAAGACCACTTCCGAGCAGGGGACACGCCCTTCGGTGACTTTCAGATTCAGGGTCCAGCGGGCACTGCCAACAGGCTTCCACGGGGAATTACGTCCTGCATTTTCTAACGGTCGTACACGTGAGCACGCCGTTACGCTCACGATTAAAACCAAAGGCCAACACGCGGAGAACGCTCGCTTTCCTCACGCTGAGCCTTCCGTGCAATTCCGTCCTTGGAGAGGTTGGTTCAGCTTCAGACTTAAACGTGGGGTCCAAAGGATGTTTATTTACCTGCAATCAGAGGAGACTGCCCTTCCTTGGGGAATCTTTGGAAACCCGCCCCGGACGGTGGAAGGGACCTGCCTCGCGCCGGCTCCCGGGAGCTGAACGTTCGATTTTCAGGTGTTCTGCCCCATTGGTTGAAACCCTTGGCAGCTAGAAATCGCCCTGGGCGGAAGCTGACACGGGAAACTGGCGAAAGCTATGGCCTGACTCCCAGGCCCTTCCCAGCGCGGTGGCACACGCCCTCACACTCGGGGACGGAACAGGGCATGTCCCGGGGCTGCAGGTCTGTGCAGAGGAACCGGACCACCGGTCTTACAAGTGGTGGGTTCGCTCCAGGGGCACGTTAGCCACAGAAATGTGGGCGCACGGCACATGCAGGCTACCTGCCCTCACCCGAGATGGCCCTGCACATCCACAGAGCCTCTCAACAACTCTCGTGTCTCAAACCCCAATCCCCTTCTCCCCCTTTTCCCAAAGAAGCTCCCTGAAGCAAAAATAAGGAGAGTAAGAGACCCTCAGTGGCTGCTACTTTTTTCAGGTAAGAGGGGGACCTGCTTGAATCCGCAAGCTCTGTATCAAGACGATGATGTTCCTTTCTGACACGGTGGAATCGCGCCGCTCCCTGGCCCACTTAAGGGGAACGCCGGAACTGGTTCTATTTCCAGACGCCCCTCCAAGGACCCTCCACTTGGATGCGTCCGCCGGGCACCCGTGAGGAGGCCCCACGTGCACTTACAGTGCGACGTCTGCAGCACCTGTCCCTGTGCCAAGGTTGTGTCATGGCTCCTCCTGGATCCCATTCCAACGCACGCCTGGTACTGGCTTCCCGCCAAGGCACCGTGTCTCCAAGGAAACATGGGGCTGGTTGCCATGGACACTCCCTTTGCTAATAAGCCACACGGCACCTCTACCTCTAAAAGCACCCACAAAGCCAGTTTGGGTGATCGGACAATTCTACCCAGGGACATTTCCAGACCTCGCAAGCTCAAGTTCATTTCACGTGCAGGAGAGAAACCGACATGCAAAGGGGCCTTGCAAATACCTGCACCTACGTGCATGGCACGAAGCCACCCTGGGATAAGTGAGCTTCTGCAAATGCCAGCCCGGAATGGCAGCAACTGCGCTCAAGTGATCAGAGTGGCACGCAGGACAGCTGGTGAAATCGGGACTTGATTCTCTTCCCCTCCGGGTGTTCCCCTGGGGGTCCCATCAAGCCCAGCACAGCCTGCCTGCAGAGGCAGCCCATGTCCATGTTCAACACGTGATCCTTTTTCTCCAACAGTGAAGATTCTAGGAGTTCAGTGATTAGAAACCGGAGGTCAATTAGTATCAGAGAGTGGCAAGTTCTTTTCGCCGGGGACACTGAGGTTGCTTCCATATCTTGGTTATTGTAAATAAGGCTTCAGTGAACACAGGGGTGCATCGGCCTTTCGGAATTAGTGCTTTAGGTTTCTTCAGATAAATACCCAGGAGTGGAATCGCTGGGTCATGTGGTAGTTTTAGTCTTAATTTGTTGAGGAGTCTATTGTATTCTGTCGTGGCCGCACCAATTTAGAATCCAACCCACAGAGCACGAGGGCTCCCTTTTTCCACCTCCTCATCAACACTTGTTTGTTGATTGATTGATGACAGACATTCTGAAAGGTGTGAGGTGACATCTCACTGTGGTTTTCATTTGCATGTCTCCGATGATCAGTGTTGAGCCTCTTTTCATGTCAACTGGCCATCTGTATGTCCTCTTTGAAGAAGTGTCTATCTGTGTCTTCTGCCAATTTTTTTAACTGAATTGTCTGTTTTTTTGGCATTGAGCTGTATGGGTTCTTCATAAATTTTGGATATTAACACCTTCTTAGATGTATCATTGGCAAATATCTTCTCCCACTCAATAGGCTGTTTTGTGGCTTCCTTTATTGTGCAAAAAGTATTTTGCTTGAGGTGGTGCCATTTGTTAACTTTTTTCCTCTGGTTTCTCTTGCCCAAGGAGATATAGAATAAAATGTTGCCAAGAAAAATGTCAGATATTTTACTGTCTAAGTATTCTTCTGAGGGTTTCATGGTTTTGAGTCTTACATCTAAGTCTTTCATCCATTTTGAATATATTCTTGTATATGGTATAAGAAGGTGATCTAATTCTTTCTTTTCTTTTCTTTTTTTTGCACATATTTATCCAGTTTTCCCCAAACTGTTTATTGACTAAACTGTATTCTTGTCTCCTCGGTCAAATATTAACCAACCACAAAGATACGGGTTTATTTCCAGGTGCTGTTCTGTTCAGTGATCCGTGGGTCTTTGTAAGGCATTGTCATGCTGTGTTTATGACTTCAGGCCCTTCCAGGGTAGTGTGACGTTAGGTAGCAAGGACACCTCCATCTCTTCCCTTCTTTCTCAAGAATGCCATGGCTATTTGGGGTCATTTTTACTTCCCTGTAAGTTTTTTAAATACTTGTCCCAGTTCTGTGAAAAACACCATTGGTATCGTGATAGGAATTTCACCGACTTTAGAGATTGTTTTGGGTACTACAGACATTTAAACAATGTTAATTCTTCCCATCCATTAGCTTGGTATATGCTTCTATTGACTTGTGCCTGCTTCAATTCTCAGAGTGCAGGTCATTGAGCTCCTTGGTTAAATTTATTTCTAGGTATCTTATCATTCTGATGCAGTCATAAATGGGATTGTTTCCTTAGTTTCCCTTTCTGATAGTTCATTACCAGTGTATAAAAATGCAACCAATTTCTGAATATTTGCTTTGTGTCCTGCTTCTTTAATGGAATCCATTCGTTCTAGTAGTTTTTCTTTTTCTTTTTCTTTTTGGTGGAATCTTTAGGGTTCTCCATACACAGTATCATGCCATCTGCAAATCGTAAGAGTTTTACACCTTCCTTTCCAGCTTAAACGTCGTTTATTTCTTCTTGTCTGATTGCTATGGCTAACATTTCAAGTGCTAGGATAAGTAAGAGTGGTGGAAGGTGGTCATTCTCGTCTTGTTTCGGATCTTCAGGGAGGGTGGGCTGTTGCATCTCCCAGGCTGGGGCCACAAGGAGGGGACTGCAGCATGTGAGGAAGACGGTGTGTCCAGTGTGGGACTTAGCACAGGAAATACGGCATCTGTTCCTTCAGCTGTGTCCCCAGAGCTGCCAACGCAGTTCTCTACCGGAGCCCAGGTGTGTGGCTGCAAGGGACACTTGGGGCACTGGCCCTTTACGAAGACACCTGTGTCTCTAGCAGACTCCTGCCTCTCCCTGTAGACAAAATCCCCACTGATTTTCACAGCCAGCCCCTCTGGAAGCTCAGGGGCTCCAGGCTGGGGAGCCTCGTGTTGGGTGAGACCCCTCACTCCTCAGGGAAACCTCTGCAGGGGAGATTTCTCTCCAGGTTCTCAGCCACCCCACCTGCGGGGGCTTCTTCTGTAAACCCTTGGTTATTAGACTTCTGCCCCGCTGGCCTACAACTGGTTATTCAAGTTGACTATTATTTTAATTTCGTTATAATTCCAATCTGGTCCTGGGAGGAGGCGAGTGTAACCCACCCCGTCTCGGATCTCCCAACACTTGACTTTTCTCACCGTCTCTGGCAGATGGGGTCGCCTCTATCACAAAATGTTGTTTTAAAGAATGAGCTGCCTGGTCTGATAGTACCTCTGACAGATGGTGGGCCAGTCTGAGCACTTCCAGCAGGGAGGGGTCCCCACATTCCCAGGCTGATTTCATTGGGCGACAGTTAAAACGACCAGAAAAATGTCCCTTCTGCGGAGGTAAGATCTGTCTCTGTCACTTCCACCCGCCGGTCAGAAGGGCTCCTGCTCTTCCATGTGACAAGTCCGAGGGTATATGAAGACAGCTGTTGTGTGTTTTTCCTGGGTAACACTCCTTAGCAACTTCAGCCACCCCACCCCTCCTGTGGACAACGTCTAGCTCACTGGCTTCCAGTTTGCAGAGTTACCCGTCAGTCATTCGTGCTGTGCTAAAAAGGCGGAATCCAGCCCTGCCGTGGCCACTCTCCAACCCCCAGCCTGGTCTGCCTTCTGCCTGGAACAGTTTCACCATGGAACACACCCCGAGGGGACGTGTTCCCACCCTCCCCTCCCCTCCAGGACCAGCCAGGAGTTGGCTTCCGCCTTCCTCACGGTCAGAATGAAATGCTGGGCCTTGTTCAAGGCCTAATTGCCAGGTATTGACTCCTGATCGGCTGTTCTCCTGACACCTCATTTAATTCTTTTCTCAGGTCCCTGTTTCTTCACATCGTTAACCGACATTGCCTACCTCTCCACCCTCCTCATCCCTGCCCTCACCCTCATCATCGGATAACTGGGAGTCCACGAAGAATAAGCGATTTCTTCCAACTTCACTACACCTAACCTCAGAATAGCATTCGTCCTCATTTCTTTTCATTTTAAAACTGCAAATAGATATTTTTAAAAAGGCTTTTTTTTTTCTTCTCGGAGAGATGGGAGGGCGAGAAAAGAGAGGGAGGGAAACATCAATGGGAAAACATGGATTAGCCACCTCTCACACGCCCCTAACTGGGGACGGCAGTCCGTCACCAAGGCGTGTGCCCTGACATGGAACTGAACCCATGACACTTTGGTTCACAGGATGACGCTCGACTCACTGAGCTACACCAGTCATGGCATAAAAACTGCAATGACATTTTAATAATTTACCATCAGGAGAAGCAAAGTTGAGAAAGAATACCAAATGACAAATACTGGATGATGGGACAATGTTGTAACATAAAACTTCTCAATTCTTAGAAACCACAACGTGCTTTACGGGTTCTGATCAACCACAAAATGCCACTTTCCGACGTGGAAGGGGATAGTCTCACCTGACGTACCATCCCGCGATGTTTCCCACCACGAAAGGGAAACCAGCTTTCCAATTCTCTAGGGCAGCAAGCATAATCCTGCTGGCTTCCTCCGGAGTCTCCCTTCGGGGCTTGCCCGTGCTAAGAGTTTTCCAGAGAAAGAGAACGAAAAGGGTGTGGATCTGCAGAAAGAGATTTAAGAAATCAGTTCACGTGATTTGGAGGCTGGCACATCACAGGATCTGCTGGGGGTGCAGCAGAGGCCCCATCTGAAGGCCTTCCCGGAGAAAAGTCTCTCTCCTGGGGGCAGGTGGCCTTGTGTTTTAACCACATCTTCAACTGGCTGAACAAGGCCCACCCATGTTAGAAAGGGCGCCGGACTCTACACAAAGCCCCCTGATTTAAATGGTAATTTCACCCAAAGACAATCTCACAGAAAAACCCAGGGTAACGGAACTGCGGGCCTGGTGTCTGAGTGTCCTGTGTGGACTGGCCGAGTGAGCACAGGAGCTCAGTATCATGGCCTGCTTACCGTGGACAACTGACACACCCATGAACGGGTGCCGATAATACCTGGTGGAATAGTATGCGTCCACTAAAAAAATCCCTGGTAAGTCATGCCAACAACGGTCTATGCAATAAACCTTCATGAAGAAAAGTAGAATAGAAAATTCATGCATCCACAAAGGTAGCTACCCTGCCAAAAATAAATGCATATACCAACAACAACAAGAATAAAATCCTTTTTAAAAAAATTGAGGGCAGAGGGAATGGGGGTATGAAGTTTCCAAAATGCATGGTAAAATAATTTTTCTGCAAGTATGGTGCACCCATATTGGTAGTTCAACCATGCATTCACCATTTCTTTTTTAAAATTTTATTAAAAAATGATTTTATTTTTAGAGAGAAGGGAAGGGAGAAGGGCAGAGAGGGAGAGAAATATCCATGTGTGGTTGCCTTTCACCTGCCTCCAGCTACGGACCTGGCTGGAGACCTGGCTTGCAACCTGGTTATGTGCCCTGGCTGGGAATCGAACCAGTGTCTTTTGGGTTCGCAGCCCGGTGCCTTATCCATTGAGCCACCAGCCAGGGCTGTGTTCACCATTTCTGTTATGCCCTGTGCAATCATCACTAAGTGGCCCTTCAAAAAAACATGTAAGGGCTTTTACTGTAAGATCTGGGTTAAAATCACTGGATTCCCTTACCCGGATTAGAGAGGGATGTTGCTTCCCTTCAAGCTTCCCCATTTCTCTTACCAATGAGTGCCTGTCACGGGGGCGAGCACAGCCAGGGCTGCAGCAGCCCTCGGACTCCCACAAGGAAGAGGTGATGAAAGAGATACCAGACCTGGAAACCGCCGGGCCCCGGGCCACAGGACCCCAGCACACCCACACACAGGGGCTCCTGATGCAAACGGCCCCTGACGGCACCCTGACACCCCAGCCTCCTCTCCCTCGCATGTCCACATCCTTAACCATGAGCCCTCAGGACAGGGGGTTGTCATCACCATCGGATCATCTCAGGAACGCTGACGCTTCCAATAAACATGCACGGTTTAGTGGCAATGCTGGTCCAGGTCCCGTCATGCTGCAAACTGCCCAGGACGGATCTGCACTCAACAGCGAACTCGCCTCACTCTGGGCCGGGTGGGGGTCACCTGTCCTGCAGCTGCCCCAGGAGGACTGCGTCTCAGGGTGACCCGCTCCCGGCCCCCACCCTCGGGAGTTCCCGGCCTGGCCCCTCCTCAGGCACGCCCGTCCTGCATCTAGATGCCCGTCCTGCATCTAGACTCGTATGGGGTTGGCCTTGGATTAAAATCACGATGGTTCATCCTTTAACTCGGTGCACAACCCTCCGCTCCACTGTCTGTTCCATCCATTTCTGTTCTTGTCACTTTGCGCTCCGTCTCAAATATTGTCCTAGACCTCACCTTCCCTTTGCTGCTTTCGCTTCTAAGCACCGACCTGATCTCTCTGTTAAATGCCACTGGACTTTCCACTCGGGCCGCCTAATTGCCCTGCCCGCTCTCATTTTATCTTTATAGGAACGTGTCACCAGTACTTTCGGTCGGACGAGCCGCTGGAGGTGGAAGTCGACCTTCTGTCTCTCTCTCTCCTCTCGTGTCAGTTCTATTCCACTTCCAATGGCGGGTCCACAGCGCTCCCTGTCACGAACTTGGACACTCCATGAGTTCCCTCGCTGTCACAGTCCCCTGTGAGCGCCAGCCTGCCACCGCGCCGGGCTGGCCTGATGCCCATCCTGCTTTAAGCACGAGACTTCTGTCCACACGAACACTTCCTGTACTTCGAGGGCAGGTGCCACACAGTAAAGTTCTAGAAAGAGGCCATTTCTTTGGCCAAAGGTGAAGTCCTGCATTCAGCACCACCTCTGCGGGACGGGCGGAGCTCTGTGAGTCACCCGTTCCCCCGATGCATGGTGTCACAGACAGAGATCAGGTGAGAAAACTGGGTGATAGTCTGGGCTTTCGTCCCATCCATCCCCACCCCCTCTCTGCCTTCCATGCCAAACATGTCACTGAGCCTGCTTCTGGACACCCTTTTGTGAGTTTTCCAAATACCTCCTTCCCCTTCTCAGTCTCTAAATCTTACTCAAATTTACATTACAGGCCCTGGCTGGTGGCACAGTGGATAAGGCGCCGGCTGGCGAACCCAAAGGTCGCAGGTTTGATTCCCAGCCAGGGCACATAACCAGGTTGCAAGCCAGGTCTCCAACCAGGTCCGGGGCTGGAGGCAGGTGAAAGGCAACCACACAGGGATGCTTCTCTGCCTTTCTTCCTCCCTCCCTCCCTGCCCCTCTTTCTAAAAATAATGAATAAAATATTTTTAAAATATTAAAGAAAGAAAACCTCTCCGGGAGCGCAGCTGCCCGGCTTCTAGCTCTGGGCTGAATGGCCATGAGATGCCGTGTCTAGACGTGGAGTCCTGCTGGGCCTTGGCCATCTGGCAGCTGCCCAGTGGAGCTGGTGTTCGCTAAGAACGCTACAGTGGCAGGTTCACTGGGAAAGCCGCGAGTTCACCTGACAGCAGAGAAGCACCTAACAAACCAGGAAAGGGGCCCTGACCTTTGATTCAGCACATCGCTCCCGTGAGGTATCAAGAGAAACCCCCCCGGGGGGAAAGGACATTTCACATATGCGAACCCTCTTTCTGCTGCACTTCTTACTGCAGAGTTAAAAACAGGGAAGAGACTGCTTGACCAATAATAAGGGAAATCAGTCGCGCAGTTGCATTAATGACCTAGATCGAGTTATTTACCTGTTAAAATAATGACAACACTTGCACGGCTTCCTGGAAAATGTAGGATGCACGTAATTAATTTCAAAAGGCAAAATAAAACACCTGGGCAACAATACATGGAAAGCGTACATGCATAGGTGGGTAGTTAGTAATGATTCACTTTTGCTCCTCTTGAAAACACCTCTTTAGTAAGAGCTGTTTCCAAGTGTTAAACGGTACGTAAAAATAGTTTCCTGACCCTCAGTGCGTGCGACGTGGAGGTTTTCTAAGGCTGATTTTTTCCCCCAGGGATTGTTACCGCGCATTCGCCCATGACATTTTACCATGGGACGACCCTTCGACTACCAGTCATTTCACAACCATTTTGCCCAAGTGGATGGAGAGGAAAATCCTACTCTGACGCTAGTCGGGCTGTTCCGGGTACAAACTGGGGGCAGGAGACCTCTGGACAACGTGGTCCTTGTATCTGAACGTCAGCTCTTCTTCCGGGTCGCTCCATCACGCCCTCGCTGTTTTCTTCACGGGGGGCCCCGGAGCGGAGTTTACGTGGGAGCGTTGTGGGCACGCACATCACGGGAATTGAGGGTGGCTTTATTTTTGCTGGGGTGTGTTCTAAGTCGCTGCTGTCTAGAACGTTCTGTGAGGATGGCTACTGAAGAGGAGACGTGGCATGGGGGCAGCGGAGTTTTAAGTTTTACGTCATTGTAACTGACGGAAACGGAAGTCACCAGGCTGGAAGCTGTTGCAGGCACTGAGGAAGACCAGGATGAAGGTTAGAACTCCGGCAGGGGGGTGACGGGCTGGGGAATCCCGAAGGCTCCCTCAAACTGACTGCCAGGGGCCTGGTTCCAAGGTTCTCCTGGGTACCCCCAAACAGCGATGCCCACCCTTCTTCTCCCAGGACCCGGTCTTTGGTGTCAGGAGACCTCCTCGGGGAAGGAGGACCCAGTGGTCTCAGAAGTTCTCAGACTCTTACCACCTGATCACGGTTCGTTCCTCAGTTTGGTCCCCCCTCCCCATCGGCAATAGAAGGAGTCAGCTTCTCATGCCAGTTGGCTGGGCGGGTGGCTACCATGCGTCCCTTCTCGGAAACTGCCCTCTGCCACCTACATTCGCTCCCGTTGCAGTCTCTTCTTAGCACCTAAAAGCTGTTTTAAAAACTCCGTCCAGCCCTGGCTGGTGGCTCGGTGGATAAGGCGCCAGCCTGCAAACCCAAAGGTCGCTGGTTCGATTCCCAGCCAGGGCACATCACCAGGTTGCAAGCCAGGTCTCCAGCCAGGTCCGTAGCTGGAGGCAGGTGAAAGGCAACCATACATTGATGTCTCTCCCTCTCTGCCTCTCCCCCTTCCCTCTCTCTCTCTGAAAATAATAAATAAAAAAATATTAAAAATAAATTAACTCTGTCCAGGCTCTACAGCTCTTCGTGGCAGGAGTCTGGTTTCCCAGGAGCCACTCTGCCGTGACCAGAAAACGGAAAGTCTCCCTTAAAATGGTTAAAAATGGTTCCCAAAGCCAACCATCGCGCTCCCAACCCAGACGGGAGTGTGGGGCAGCTGGGGGAGGCCGGGAAGAGAACGGAGAAGAGTCTCCCCCTTTGGCGTCAACGTGCCAAAAACGTGCCGGTTTCTCCCTCGTGAACGAACCTAGGCCCTGAAGTACACGGACTGCTACCTCACCCACCTGGCAGTGCTTCTCTGGGCAAGTAACTCAGCACCTCTGGGGTCCACCCCTCTTCTTTGGGACAGGGTGGCCCGCACCCGTGGGTGCGACTGAGGCCCGGGAGCTCCGCGGATGTCCATCTCGCTGCGTTGACTCACCAATGGCCGGCTCGGGGCCAGGACTGAACCCTGATCCTCTTGGAAGCCCCCTGTCATGGGGTATTTTATGACTCTGTCCGACATCTGAATCTATACTAACATCACCCCCCCCGCCCCTGTTAACGAGACGGGGTGCCATCTGCTCATGTCCACGGCCAACCATGGCCTCTGCACAGATGGCGTTACTGCACAAATGGGGGTCATCTTACGTACCTGTGGACAAGCAGCCCCGTTAAAATGCTCTGCGGAAATACCTCGGTCTCAAACCAGGGTTGTAAAACTATTTTCCCCGGGGCCAGTTTTGGGAACACACCCTCACAGTCCGGGATCCCACCACTGCGTTGCACGATCATGGAACTAATATTTTTATGAGTCATTTATGACTCCCGATGGGGCAAGCGAACTGTGTGACCTGTTTCGGGGAGCGCTGCCCCCCGGGGGGGGGATCGAGTCCTTTATCTTACTCAGACCACAGCCACCCTTGGGTGCGCGGCCTCAGTGGCACCGGTGGTGAGGACAGCAGCTCCCTTCCTGGCTGTGGGAGGTACGAACTTTTGCTCTCGGATAAAATTCTGCTGCTGTTCATCTAAATAATTTAAACCTGACTCTGAGATCTCACCGCCCTAGTCCACCCTGGGCTCCCTCCCCATTCCGGTTCGGCACGGAGTGGGGCAGGCGGGGTCCCGTCTGCCAGAGCCGACAGGTGGACACCCCTTTGTCTTCAACCTGTGGCCCAGGGCCGAGCAGCCCAGCGGCGGTGCTGAGAACAAAGCCCCTACTACGTGTGGCGGCCTGAGGGCCTTGCCCTCAGCGAAGTAAGGCGAAAACCTCAGGGTCCAAACGGCCATTTCACAGCCTTTGGACGCAGAGGTTACTTTTAGCGCTGCTACAATGGCATAAAAATGGAAAGCCGGCTGTAAAACGCAGACCTGTGCAACACTGGGAAGACGGTAATGAAAATGGCAGAAAATTCAATTCTCAGCGGAACGCTGCGGGCATGCAGAACATGTGAACCCGGGCGCAGGGCCCAGGAAGAGAGCTTCCTATGTTCCTCCTGAGCTGGCCTTAACCTGTGGTTCATGCTAAGAGTGGACAGGGCTCTGCCCGGCCATCACGGCGACACGCAGCCATGCGTGTGCATTGCGTTGCTGTTTTCAGGACATCCGGGCCACGCTCTCTGGTCACGCCCAGGGACAGAAGAGGGCGCCTCCTTGGACGGTCATGGGGCTGAGAATAATCAGAGCCAAGGAACTGAGAGCGAGTCCCTTCCCCATGTTTTTAAGCACTTTTTCCCTTTTCTTTTCTCTCTCACATGGGCTCGACCCCACAGCGACATGGTTCA
Source organism: Noctilio leporinus (assembly GCA_004026585.1). Lineage (NCBI taxonomy): Eukaryota > Metazoa > Chordata > Mammalia > Chiroptera > Noctilionidae > Noctilio > Noctilio leporinus. The sequence continues at coordinate 18,100 of PVIW01009942.1, forward strand.
TTTTTTTAAAGATTTTTAAATGTATTATTTCCAGAGAGGGGGGAAGGGAGAGAGGCAAGAGGGAGAGAGACATCAATATATGGTTGCTTTCCCCTGCCTCCAGCTACAGACCTGGCTTACAACCTGGCTTCAACCTGGTTATGTGCCCTGGCTGGGAATCGAACCAGCGACCTTTGGGTTCGCAGGCCGGCACCTTATCCACTGCGCCACCAGCCAGGGCCATAAGTTAAGTTAATTAACAAGCATGCTCTGCTTCCAGTCTTTGCAAGTCTTGACCCTTCTCTCTATGCGCACGCGCGCGCACACACACACACACACACACACACACGTGTCAAAGCAATGAGGACGCAGAACGTGACAGTGGGCTGAACTGTGATCTGCGCTGCCTTCCCCGACTTCCAGAACCTGAGGTCCACCACCCTCCGCCTGTCACCAGTGTGAACTCCTCATCCCCCTTCCCTTTGACTTTCTCTCCTGTACAGGACCCAGCGGGCCCTTCCTACAGACCTTACATTCCTCTCCTACCTGCATGGTTTTCTGATGTGTCCCCGCCTGCGTCTGGCCTCCCTCGCCCTCAGCACTCCAACCACATCCTTAGCGTCCTCATGTCACAGCGGCCACTGATCCACACGCGGGCAGGGTCTGGAACAAACACAACACGGGTATCAGGGCTGTGGTCTGCGCGCACTGGGAACAGGGGTGCTTCCTGGGTGACGGGGCGGTGTACACGCCTGATACTAGCAATGAGATTTCTTCTACACACGCACCAGCGTTTCACGTCCTCAGTCTCCTCGACCTTAGAGTCCACCATCCCTTTCCTTTTCCTCCTTCCTTCCTTCCTTCCCCTACCTCTTTGGTTCCGGTCACATTTCCAAGGACCACACCCATGGGGCACGTCTTGTGACCGTAACATGACATGGGGCTTGTGTTGCGTTTCATCTGGACATCCTGACACCCAGAGGTCTCACCCTGGTGGTGACGGTTTTCCTGTCCCGTGTCTCTGTCGGGGCACTTGTCTGAAGGCCGATTAATTATTCTGCAAAGAGCCCTCTCTGTACTGGGCCCCTTTCCTGCACAGCCCTGAAAAGGCTCCAACAGGAGCAGCACAAGGAAGCCTGCGGAGCCTGTGCTTCCAGGGCGCCAGGAAGCTGTCCTGCAGGAGGCCGTGCGCGTGAGCCAGGCCTCTCCTGGCTCACCCGTGTCACCTGCATCACCTCCGGGCGGGGAGGCAGCAGGGAAGGACCCTCTGTCTACAGCCGCTAACAGAGAGGAGGAGAGGTCAACAGGGACTCCAGCGTGGGACCCAGGAGCCAAACCTCACCCACAGAGCACAAGGGAAGAGCTTATCTTTCCAAAAGACTTACAGCAGGTGACGCAATTTCACTATACAAGCAATTATTATTTAAGGAATAGTGATATATAGATTTATTTTTTTAATTTAAAGATTTTACTATTTTTTTAGAGAGTGGGGATGGGAGAGAGGCAAAGGAAAGACATCCATGTGTGGTTGCCTTTCACCTGCCTCCAGCCCCGGACCTGGCTGGAGACCTGGCTTGCAACCTGGTTATGTGCCGGGGCTGGGAATCGAACCAGCGACCTTTGAGTTTGCAGGCCAGCGCCTTATCCACTGTGCTACCAGTAGGGCCTGATATATATATTTTTATAAAGGCATCCACAACCCCATCTGTGAGACACAGTTTTATATTTCTAGCTGCCTGGAATTTATTTTGTGATAAAGCAGAATATAGAAACCTCCATTTATTCTTCAAAAATAGTTGTCCTGGGTGCCAGCAATCGATACTGAACAAACTGTCTTTTCTCCAATTTTTGAAGTAACAACGCTATTTATATTCTAAATCTAAATACATCGCGAGAACGGGAGCTGGATTTCTCTCTTTGTTCTGCTCTTCTGTATGCTCTGGCGCCAGTTTTGTTGTAGCTTTTACTTCTGCAGATGATGATGGTGTCATAAAAAATTGCAGGAGCCCTGGCTGCTGGCACAGTGGATAAGCCAGGTCTCCAGCCAGCTCTGTAGCTGGAGGCAGGTGAAAGGCAACCATACATGGGTGTTTCTCTCCCTCTCTCTCTGCCCTTCTCTCTAAATAAAATCTTTTCAAAAATTTATTTTAAATATATATATATATATAATTGCAAGGAGATTTTGATTAGGAAGACACCTTCTATGTTAATTTAGGGAGAACTGGTATTTTTGCAATGAGTCTCTCCATCCAGAAACATTGTATGTTTCTCCATTTTTCTTTGTCTTGTATGCACCTTAATGTAATTTCGTTGGGTTTTTTAAATGCACTCTGAGCCCTGGCTGGTGGCACAATGGATAAGGCACCGGCCTGCGAACCCAAAGGTCGCTGGTTCGATTCTCAGCCAGGGCACATCACCAGGTTGCAGGCCAGGTCTCCAGCCAGGTCCATAGCTGAAGGCAGGTGAAAGGCAACCATACATGGATGCTTCCCTCCCTCTCTGCCTCTCTCCCTTCCCCTCTCTCTGAAAATAATAAATAAAATCTTTATACATAAAATGGACTCTGTATGTTTCCTTTGTATTTATTGGTACACTTTCATCTTTTTGGTGTCATTCAAATATTTCCCCTTACGTTTTAATCGCTTATGTTTTGTAGGAGAGTTGTTGCTTTTTAAAAATTTCGTTTTATAACTAGTGTTCTAAATGGCTATCATTAGCAGTTTTCCATTGGTTCTCTATTTTCCAGGGATCATGTGAAATGACTATTCTTGTGCCCTTTTCTTCCATTATTGCTCTAGGACCACCCTCACTGTCGGCAAGCGGAGTTGCTTTGAAGTCCTAACAGAAGTCCAGAAATTTGGGGATGAGACATTTCTGGTAACATCTTGAGTTTATCTATTGACTCGAGGGTGCCTTTCATCATGAGCTGCTGCATTTCCAGGGTACACGTTTAATCAGACAGAGCTGACATCTGCTGACAAGATGAACAGAAACCTTAATTATACAATTCCGTGAGTTACACATCATCATTAACCACCACCAAAATCAAGACCCAGAATGTCCCCAACACCCCAGACAGCTCTCTGCTCGCCTTCCTTGCCGTTGCTACGGATATTTTTCCACAAGTCTTTCTGTAAACACACATTTTCATTTCCCTTGGGTAAGTATCTAAGAGTGAAATTTCTGGGTCATAGCTTAAGTATATATTTAAATTTATTTAAAACTCCAGTTTTCCACCCTGGCTGGTGCAGTTCAGTGGATAAGGCACTGACCTGCAAACCCAAAGGTCGCTGGTTCGATTCCCAGCCAGGGCACATGACCAGGTTGCAAGCCAGGTGTCCAGCCATGTCCGTAGCTGGAGGCAGGTGAAAGGCAACCATACATGGATGCTTCTCTCCCTTTCTTCCTCTCTCCTTGCCTTTCTCTCTGAAAATAATGAATAAAATCTTATGTAAAAAGAAAACCCTCCAATTTTCTGAGGTCTCTGTGTTTTTTGTGTTTTTTTGTAAGGTTTTATTCATTATTTTCAGAGGGAAGGGCAGGGAGGGAGGAAGAAAGGGAGAGGAGCATCCAAGTATGGTTGCCTTTCACCTGCCTCCAGCTACGGACCTGGCTGGAGACCTGGCTTGCAACCTGGTGATGTGCCCTGGCTGGGAATCGAACCAGCGACCTTTCCTGTGCTGTTTCTGTAATTTTACTGTAACATAATTTTCAACTTACAAGAAGTGGCAAGAAATTGTACAAAAACCTTTAGACAAGTTTTACAACAATTATTCACCGATAGTTTACATTTTGCCCTGCACGCTTTTCCCTTTTCTATGATATACGTCCATGTATGTATCTTATACACCCTACTGTTTTCTAAGTTATCAGTTAATTGGGGAAATTTGGGCCCTTGCCTCTCAGACGAATCCAAACGGAGCAACAGGCAAGCTTCGGAAACACTGGCCTGTCCTAGTTTTAAATGCCCGGGTCAGGAAAGTCAAGGAAAAGGTGAACATCACCTCGCAATGAAAGAAAGTGAGGACACAGCGTGGAGGTGGCGGTGCAGCAGCCGTGGCCGGCTGGCAGAACATGCAGCCACACGTCACAAAGTAGGGACGAGGTCCCTAAAGTCAGGACTTCCTTCTGAGCCACCACAACATGCCCGGGAGGCCACGGCGGGCGCGTCACTGCCCTCCGAGCCCTGGACCCCACACAGCTACAGAATCATCCTATTTTTATCTATGTGTTACTTCGACAAGCCGTGGCAAGTACCCAGGATGCAGTCCACTTTTTGTGAAAGTGATTTTGTTGGGGTAGACATCCATGGTGATACATACCTGAAGTAGACAGACAGATAACATGTAAGCGAAACGGCATCAAGTGCGTTTCCACGCAGTTCAACAGATGCGGCAGGGAAGCCTGCGTGTGAAGGGCTGGAGTCCGTGCGCGTGTCCCACACAGCCTGGCTGTGACGGGACCTGCTTCGGTGTGGAAGGCGTTCGGGGCTACCTGTGTTCGAAGCGTGGTGCCCAGGCAGGGACACGTGAAATCACAGAGAGACCTGCACGCAGATTTTTCTTCCCTTTGTGTAACATCGGGCCCGTGTGAATTCCAGCCACGGGGCTGTGGCTGCAGCCTGAAGCGGGGTCACCAGGCCGGGGCTGGTCTCTTGGGCTAAGACGCATCTCCCGGAGAACTGAAAACACGCGCTTGTTTTTAGCCATGCGGATGCAGTCCGGCTTGTGCTCAGTCATGCCTGATGGCACCTCCAGGAGGATTTCGTGGCACTGGGCCTGCTGTGTAGCGGAGGAAACCACCGTGCGCTATAAAAACACGCTAATGGGAAAGCCAGTCCGACCAGCAGCAACAGGCTGATGGGAGAAGCAGGGACCCCTGGAGGAAAACGCTCCCTCCCGAGGGCAGGCAGGAAACGGGAGAGGAGAATGAAGGCATTGTGTGAGCACCTGAGAAACTCTGCAGTCAGGGAAGTGATTATATTAACAGACGGATTTTTTTTTTTTTTTCCTTTCCTGTATGAAATACGGTCGATTCCCAAATGCCTGAGATCCAGGTCTCACAGCTGCAGCTTTCGGATATTTGACTGGACCCTTAATACAAAAGCGTTATCGATACGCACGTAACGGTTAAATTGAAAAACTCAGCGCTAGGACTCCTCTGTAGGGTTTGGGGTAGGGAAAATCTTAGCCTCCAAGCTACCAACCTTTCCTTAGTGGGTGGGAAGGTGCAAGAAAATAACCCCAAAGAAATTCAACACAAGGAAATACTGAGGTGACAGCTGGCGTTCGTGAAAAAAAGACACCCCCACCCCCACCCCAGAAATAATACGATCAACAAAACCAAACGCCGTTTCTTTGAAACGACTCATAAAACAGGGACATCTTAGGCCAACAGGATCAAGAAGCTGGGGCACCAATAACCTCAAAAGCCAAAGGAAAGAGAGCCCTGAAACACAGATGAGTAAAATGTTTGAAAATCATACAAGGATATTAAAAAAAAACAACAACAACAACAAAAAAAACCACTCTAACAAATTTGAAAACATAGTAAAAATAGATCCTTTTTTCCCAGGGAAATAAAACCATCAGTGGTGGCCCAAATTGTCACACAGGCAGAGTCTGGAGTTTCTGGATTTAACCCTCGTGTCTGCCGACAGAACCAACAGCATCTAGGATGGGCGCAGAAAACCCACAGCAGTTCCACCCATTCCTACACTGTTCACCGTTCACTCACCCACTGCCCGAGTCCCCACCAGGGAACCTTTGCTATGATTGCCTCCCCACCGTTTCCCGGTTCTCCACAAGGTGTCAGCAGTCCACACGGGTCCCCTCTGAATTCTCCGAGTTCACAATTTCAAGTTCCTCCACGTCTGTCCCCTGACGCACGCGCGGGAGGATGACCGAAAGCGTGTGCAGCAAACGGCCGAACGCGGTTATCTCAGTGGGGTAGGGTGAGCATCTTTTATTCCTTTTTCAGTTTTCAGTTTTCCATCTTGAAGCTGAATGACACTTTTCAAATTCTGTGCTTTTTCCTTCAAAAGCCAACGTGGATCGTTCTCATTTCTAAGAATATGTCACGTGCACAGGATCAAGTTTCCTTTGGCACCACTCACAATCGGAGTCCCTTTCCTCGAGGAAGTTAGTCACCAGCCAGGTGAGTATCCCGATGTATCTTTCCTGTGAGTTGAAATCTGTATTTGGTGTGCCTGCGTCTACTTCTCTACGTGTTTTGTACGTGGGAAGGCTTGATTTAATATCTACGTTGTTTTATATTTTACTCTTGTCCTGCAGATTGTATTTGTGTCACCTTAAAGTATCTTTTGAAGACCTCTCCACCACAGGACGGGTAGGCCTGCCCCATTTTTTTTTTTTTAAGATTTTATTTATTATTTCCAGAGAGAGAGGAAGGGAGAGAGAAACATCCATGTAGGGTTGCCTTTCACCTGCCTCCAGCTACGGACCTGGCTGTGGACCTGGCTTGCAACCTGGTGATGTGCCCTGGCTGGGAATCGAACCAGCGACCTTTGGGTTCGCAGGCTGGTGCCTTATCCACTGAAGCCACCAGTCAGGGTGCCTCCCCATTTTCTGTATCCTCTGCCCAGCCTGGTGCACCGTGGTTTGTCTAGCCAGTTCCAATGTTTCCCGTGTCACTGTTGCTACAGGTGCTGCTCCGGTGAGAGTACCTGGCTTTCTCTCTGCCCCACACAAGTATCTCTCCAAGGGGCATGGAGACATGGCATGACTGAGTCACAGATGATACACACTTTTCATTAAACTGGCAAGACTGGGTCATAGATTGCATACGTTTTTCATTCTATCAGATACTCCCCAACGCACTGCGGGGCAGCTGTAAAAATTCATACTTACAAAAGCAGCACTCGCGTCCTTACATCTGATACAGCATGTTGGCTTCTCCGATGAGTCAAAAGTTACCTTTCTTTGTTCCGGCGTGCTCCTCCGTACTCGTGAAGTTCAGTCTCCTTCATTGACTCGCCATCTGTATTTCCTCTTTGAGGAATAGGGCAACCTGTTCATCCCTGTTGCCCATTTTTTCCACGCGGATGTTTTTGTGTCCGTTTGAAACTAATGTCCTTATGTGCAGAGCGTTAGTTTTGCTTTGCTGAGCCGCACGCGCCCTTTCGAAGCGCATTCAGAGAATACTGACGTGCTCAGTACACGCATTCCTCAAGTGTTCTCCACGGCGCATGCACCAGCGGTTTCGTCTGCATGCGTGTGTCCTGACAGCCATCTTGAGTTAGAAGTCTTTTGTGGTTCAAAAATGTCGCTAAAAGCAAGCAAGCAAACATACCAATCCTAAATCTTTGGATTAGGTCTTAAAAATGAAGCTATTTCAGCCAAAGCATGTATTTCTTCAGCTTTCGTGCAGCACCCGGCCCTGTGCACGGTGGCTGGGACCCAGCCTGCCCTCTGCCCATGCAGAACTGCAGGAAAACGTATCATCAACTAAACGTGCTTGAACGTATCACACCGGGGCATCACCATCACCTAGAGAGCGCTTCTGTCTATAATTCCTGTCTGATGACTAATCATAATCAGGTCTCTCCCACAATAATAACTAGAGTTACACATTATAATGAGCAAATTCATATTCATCGCTTCATTTATTCTGCAGAACACTCTAAGGTAGGAGCTATTTTTATTCCATTTTGCTTAGGGGAACTATTTTAATTCCTGAAGCACAAGGTATTTATTTTTCCCCATGCGCCATATACCACAAGAAGAGCAGTGGGTTTACCGTTTGCCGTGGCCATCAGGGAAATGAGAGGCTGGGAGTAACTTGGGAAAAACCACCAGGCTCGGACCCTCCTCCCAAACCTATTGGGAAGAGCTAAGGCCCACATTTGGCCACTTGCATCACTGCTGTCCTGTGTACGCTGCAGGCACCAAGTCTCCAAACCCTCACTAGGCCCCAAGAGGGAGGGCTATGATGGCCCTCCACTCCTGAGGCACAGAACAGTGAAGTCACCTACCGAAGGTAACACAGCCGGGATGGAGGTGCAGGATCTGTACCCGAGTTTCCACTGGGCACCACGGGGAGGAAACCGTGGCTGGTTTTGCACAGTCTGCAAGCTGAGTGCTTTACTTTCACACCCTTGTAAAGCAAACGAAAGAATAAATCTGTGGCCCACAAAGACTGAAATATTTATTCTCTGGCCCTTTCCAGAAAAAAAGCGGCTGATCCCTGCCCTGAACCACCACAGGACAGGGACTGTGAAGCTGCCCTGAAGTCATGAAAGACATTAAAACAAAGTACCAGCCCTGGCTGGTGGCTCAGTGAATAAGGCACTGGCCTGAGGACCCAAAGGTTGCCAGTTCGATTCCTAGCCAGGGCACATAACCAGGTTGCAAGCCAGGTCTCCAGCCAAGTCCCCAGCTAGAGGCAGGTGAAAGGCAACCATACATGGATCTTTCACTCCCTCTCTGCTTCTCCCTCTCTCTCTGAAAACAAATAAAAACAAAACAAAAACAACAAAAAACAAAGTATCACATTGAGCTCAGAACTATCCTTGAATGTTCGTATCAGAAATATCAACCAATGCATTCAAAAATTGATGCATCTCCTCACAAATCGTTAATACAGGATGTGCGCGATCAGGTGGCAATAACTTTGCATCTCATGTCATGAGCTTACTAATTTTGAAAAACTAGGTTTCCAAGTTTATGATTTAACATCGTTGTTTCAGATATAAAGCATTAAGTTCTGAGAACAACCATCATGTCAAAGAAATACAATGTTAGAACAACCATAGTTTCTGGACTGTGTGCAGGGCCAACTGCTAAGGGAATTGTGGATTTCAATAACATCCCTTTATGTACAGTTGACAATGTGAAGAAGGTGTACAATGCTGATCCTGATGTCACCACAGCAACAAGGAAAACGCATAAGGTACACAAGGATCACACAAGTCCAGATATTGGACACGGAATCCAGGAGATCATCAATGAAGATCCAGAATGTTTACCTTGACATTTGGAGAGAAGTAACTGTACCATGGATGAAGCAAGTCACAAATAGATGTCATTTTATCTTCCAACAAGATGGTGCACCAGCACGTAACACCAAAAAGGGGCAAGAACATCTCAGTGTCCATGTTCCTGAATTCTGGTCAAAGGAAATCTGGCCGCCTAGTTCACCAGATGCAAATCCTTTAGACTACGATATGTGCAGCATTTGTAGGAGAGAAGTTAATAAACCTCATTCCAATAAAGATGCTGTTAAAGCTAAGACAGAAAACACGATGATATCCATGGCTACAGAAAAGTTCACGAAAGCGTGTTCAAGATTCCAAAGTTGAGCCCAGTCTATTTTTGCAGCAAATGGAGACTTTTTTGAACAATTATGCACTTACAAAAAAGAATGAACTCATTTCAAAATGTAACCCCCTTTTGTGGTATGTTATTTATTCTACCACAGTTTTTGCCAATTGACCATGCGCACCCTGTATAGGTGGGTGGGTTGTACTTACACGTTTGAATGCTTAGGGACAGGCTCCAGGGTGTGTTTGGAAATCCCTGCTTTCAGCACCGGGGTGGTACAGGAAGAGCCTTTTCTGAGCATAGTCCCCTGTTCCACACACATAAAGCCCAGTTGCAGAAGCCTTTCTGCATCAGCCCACAGCGAGGGGAGCAATGCCCCAGCTGGTCTCGAGTGTCAAGGTCAAGTAGGGAAGACCGACCCAGCTCATGCCTCTTCCCGTCATCCCCATCTAGGCCTTGATAAGTCAAGAGAGTGGCTGAACTTTCGGCCTTTATTTTTAGCAAAGACGCCAGCTCGAACGGGTCCAGGGCAGGACACCGCACACGCGCGTGTAAGAGCGCTGTGCAAGGCCCACATCTCACAGTCACTCTCTGGAGACAAAAGCTCCGATTTGTGCCTTTGGCCAATTTCCACGGTGCATCCTCCCGCCGCGACCAATTCCAACGCCAGCACGACATCCCTGAATGCGGAGGCTGGAGGCGGTAAGCACAAGCAGATCATGTAAGAACTGGAACGGGTCCAGCCCCGGCCACTGGAAAAAGTCACTAACGTGTCACAGCGGTAAGACTAAAGACGCCCCTTGGTGATGGGGTCTTTCTCGCTGCCTTCCCATCCCCAGCTAACATCACTGCACCCAGTACAGAAGAAACACGGGGTCTGGAATCAGGGGATGTCAGCATTGCCCAAGTCAACCGCGGGGTCTGCAGTACCAGGCTGGGCCTCAGTTTCCTCATGGGGCAGGAGCACACACTGGCATGCGGTCGCCTTCCGGGGCAGCCGGGAGGACCGCATGTGATCCTGGGTGTCTGCTGTGCACCTGTGAGACTGAATTTCTCAGGCAGACAGGCTGGACCCTGTTGGAAGGTCACCTCAGCCAGCGCCGGACCGGAGCTGCACATGAGAAGGACACAAGCCCTGGACCACCCAGCAGAGGTGCCCGACGCTGTTCTCAACATGGTTTTTGTCTCCGGCCCGTAAATGACACCCCTGCAGGGATATTCTCGAGATGCACCTACGCCTTGTCTGTCGATTACCTTGCCGCACGTGGATTATTGACGGCAGGAATGGCTTTTTGACCCCTTCCGCGATCCATTTCCATCCATTAAGGCATTGCATTATCCACTTTGGCAAAACATGAATCATAAATGAAATATTGATTCGGAAAAAAAAGAATCACAAACTGCTTGACATTAAAAAAAAAAAAAAAAAGCTACTCCTCCTCTGAAAAGAAAAACTCCTAAATCGATGTAGGAAATCATACCATTTAAAAAGCACAAGGCAGTTCCAAGGCTTCATCACGATCAAATAAGTATGTTCATGTATAGTAGTTTCTTTTCAGAACTGTATTATTATTTGTTTAAATATATTTTTTCATTTATTATTTTTTAGAAATAAGGGAAGGGAGAGAGGCAGAGAGGGAGAGAAACATCCATGTATGGTTGCTTTTCACCTGCTTCCAGCTACAGAGCTGGCTGGAGACCTGGCTTGCAACCTGGTTATGTGCCCCGGCTGGGAATCGAACCAGTGACCTTTGGGTTCACAGACCAGCACCTTATCCACTGTGCCACCAGCCAGGGCCCAGAACTTTATTTTTAAGATCCTTAAAGTACGTGTTCTTTGAATTATTCATTACTTTATGGCACTCATCTGGACAGACTTGTATCTTTTATTAAAGCAAATAAATGTGTATTTTAGAAACCACAAATCTCTGTTCCTGTTCAGTGGGTAAACCAGCTCTGCTTCCGAAGCTAGGATTCTACAGTGATTCCACAGTTACCAATGTGATGGAGTGTCTTTCAATAATGTTCCATCTCTTTGCAGTGCAATAAAATAAATCCGATCCGTGACAGGTGAGAGTCTACATATTTATACAAGTATAAACTTGTCTCTCTGAATAGAAAAATTAGAGACAAGTGGTTCAATCCATCATGATAGATGACCGGTTCACCCCCAGCATCTGAGAACAATCCTGGTTTATACGGGAAGGGACTTGCCCTGTTCCTGTCAAAAATCAAGTCTGGCGCTGAGAAGCGGTCTCTGTACCTTGAAATTAGATGGGAAGGATGGTGTGGAAAGAACGCAGCAGCGGCCTCTGCTCTGTTCTGACCTCCGGCTTAAAGCAGGGAGAGGTCCTCGAATGCATGCAGCACGGGGGAACCTCCAAGTGGGCTGTTTCTGTGGGAGCAGGAGCTGGACAGCCATGTCCACACCTGTGTCTGCTCACCACCACGGCCAGATGCCCCCCGGAAACCACACGAGCCCACTCCATGCTGGGGCGGCCGGGTGCCCGAGACCTTGTAACTAATGTCTCAGTGACGTGGAGTCGGAGAATTAAGCCACATGCCCGCCGTTCATGGTTCGTGAACTGGGGTAACCACGGCCTTCTGGGCTTGTCCTAACCTTCGCCCCATCCCACCAGGCACTGGTGTGCCAGGCCTCTGCTCCAGGAGGCCAACTGAGGCCCTCCTTCTCGTGTCCACTGTTTCATGCTTCTGAAATGATGATAAACAGAAACCGTCCTTTTCATCCCGTGCCTTCCGACTAAAGAATGCCCTCGGTGGTCAACTGGCCATAATAAACTCCAAATCCAACCTGTGTGCATGGACGTGTGGTTTGGGGGGCAGCCAGGCGCAAGGGTCAAAGGAAGGATGAGTGCTGGGTCCCCTCCTTGTCCCCTCCCGGGCCCCGCCCCACCGTCCCTCACCTCACGCTGGGCTGTGACCCCCATCACAGCAGCAACCAACTTCCTGCCTTTCCACAGAGGAAAGGACAGCCCAAGGCAAGGTTGGGGTACCAGGTTCCACCTCCTCATCAGCTGCCCCCAGGAATCTGTGGCATTTTCTCCTTTCTGTGCCCATGAACAGAACAGCCTTCCTTCCCCAATCACAGCCTCACCTCTCCCAAACACACGCGTGCGCTAACACCCGCATCTGAGCGAGCCCGGCCTAAGACAGGCCCTCCCAGAATTTTCTTAATTTGAGTGCATTTGCAGATCCAGAACAGAGGCCGTGATGTAATCCAACTCCAGGCCAAACCAGAACTAGGTCCATGAGATCACTAGCACACTTGGTTTTGAACTCCACGGTATATCAGGGGTGAATACGGCACGGGGCGACCCGAAGAATCCAGGGCACTGATGGCACCCCTGGGGGGTGCAGTGGGGGGTGTCCGGTGGTGCAGCCCCTTAGGAAGCCAGTCCGTTGGCTTCTTTCAGAACCAAACACGCTTAGCGTATGATCCAACAATTCCGCTCCCTGGTATTTACCCAAAACAGCTCAAAATGCGTGTTTACGCAAAACCTGCACGTGGATACTTCTAGCACGTTCACGCATCATGTGCCAACGCTTGGAAGCCATCAGGATGCCCTTCAGTACACGAATGGAAAGATAAACGGCGGTCCATCCAGACAACGCATTACTGTTCAGCCCTCAGAAAAAGGGAGCCATCAAGCCATGAAAAAGACAGGAAAGACCTTTAAGTGCACATGACTCACTGAAATCCAGCCGCCAAGGCTCCATGCTGTATGATTCCGATGGTACGACGTTCTGGAAAAGACCGAACTATGGACGCGGTGAAAACCCAAGGTCGCCAGGGTGTGGGGGAAGGAGGGACAGATGCCGCACAGGATTTCCGGGGCAGCGAAGCCACTCTGAGTGGTACTGTAATGGCAGGCACACGTGATCGGCTATCGGTCCAAACCTGCCGAAGGTACACCACCAAGAATGAACCCTAAGGTAAAAGATAGGCTCTGGGTGATGGCGGTGTATCAGGGTCGGTCACAGTTGTGGCAAATGTCCCACTTTGGTGGGGGGTGTTGATAACGGGATAGGCCCCGTAGGGCGGGGCAGAAGGTAGATGGATAGCCTCTACCTCCTGCTCAATTTTGCTACAAACCTAAAATTTGTCTAAAAATGAAAGTACATTCGAGTGCAAAAATGCACAGGGTTTCAGGAATTCCCCCCACTCCAACAAAAGCTACCGGTGATCACGGACGTTTCCTTTCTTCGGCCCTTCCGTTCACGCCCTGAAGCAGAGCGTCACCGCATCACGGACTTTGAACTAAGGGGACAGGACGGGGAGTCAGCAGTCAGGACCCCCGGGGGCCCCACAAAGCCCTCAAGGAGCCAACTTGGCTCCACCGCCCCTCAGCAGGTGTGGATGCCTTTCGGGGCCCCCGTCACACCCTGAAGTCAGGGTGTCCAAGGAGCTTCTAGGGGAAGGACCACTGGATTCAACCTGTGAATCCAAACTTTTTTCACGTTTATTAGGTAAAACATCCATTAAAAAAAAACCCAGACCTCTATAGGGCTTGGATTCACTGTCTCACCTTGAGAGACACCCCACTATTTGATGCCAGGGACCCACGGCCTCTCATGCCCCTTCTGCCCTTCAGCGACCAGCTGCGTTCTTTACCCAGCGATGAATCTGCACCGCCAATTCAATATATCCATTTATAAAACTGGAAACCACGGAGGCCTCTCTAGAACAGCAGGCTAACATCCCAGTTTCTTGTCCTTCCCCACACCCTCCCCCACCATTTCCCTACAATTTCTCTTCAAAAGCAACTGTTTTTATCCCTTGCAGTGTACCCTTCTATCCCATACATTTCTATCTGATACATGCATATGTAGCATGGACCCTGTTCTTATGTAAGTGTAATTCTATGACAGGCTTGTATGTTCCAATTCACGTATCTACATCCACGGAACACCAGTTATGGAGATGGTCCCACAGCAGAACTTATAAAGACGTATCATCCTATCTACACAGAGTGCTTAATAGCATGACTGCCTTATAATGTGTTTCATACACCCCTATGGGTGGGCAGCCTTTGGGATTCCCAGTTTTTCACTACGTAAACAACGCTGCAGGATTTTCCGTAGGGTAGGGTCTGCGTAGAATTGCTGACCAGAATGACACGGAAGCCTTAGTTTTCATAGCGCGTGTGGGCGTGCTCCTGTTACTTCCGCAGCCTGCGCTGATTTACACGCCATGACCCACGTTCACATGCAGCGCATTTCAGGTTCGGGGGACTGGCATGGTCACAGCAGGGACGCAGGATGCCCCCAGCACAACAGACCCAGACGCAGGGCCAGGCAGGGGGAGGGACGTGAGGAGGCTGAAGGTACGAACCCTCATCACACAACAGGGAAACATCTGGTCAGGCTCTTTTCCCTGATCACCTGAAGAGCAGATGATAAACCTAACAAGCTGATGAGTTCAGAGACTGGAGAACAGAATGCCAGCAGCACTTGACAAGGCCCTAGAATGAAGTGAACACCCAAGAGGACCACCAGCTCAGAGGCCCCAAGGACCGCGGGACCGCACACCCAGAGGCGCCGCCATGGCCCACCTGCAGTCCTTTCAGTGGCGAAGACCAGTTGCCACGTGGTCGTGTTTGGTATCAGATAGCACGCTTAGCCCTCACTCCAAGGCGACATGCTACGGAGGAACCAGCGCTGTTCACGCAACTGCCCTGTCAAAACACACGTGACTGAACTGTAAGCTGATACGCAGTCAGCAGAACCGACCCGTATATGTATGTGTGTGCATGTGGCATGTGTGCCCGTATGCATGTATGCACACGCATGTGTGCGCGTCCAACGCCAACACGAAGGGAAAAAAAAATCTAAAATGGGAATGTAAATGTAGCACAACATTAATAGTTGGTGAAAGTGGGAAAAGGCAACATGGGAAACTTTTCACGTTATCCTTCCTACCTTGACGTCAATTTTGAAAATGTTCGGAAGAAAGGTTAAGAAATCCTAACACTTGGCCCACGGTGGTAACACCTTTAGTGGAGGCCGGCGGCCAAGGGGGCACCCCATCCCCCGTAGCGGGGCACAGGCTCGCGAGGGTCCCCTGCACAAGGTCTACGTGCTCAAGATATTCACGCGGAAAAAGGGGATTTGGGGCCTCACTGGGCCCAGGGGGCTAACGGGAAGCAAGAAACCAGCTAAGCGCTCGCATGACTGCGGGAGGGCCCCCGCCTGGCTCCAAGGACTGAGCCCCACTTACAACCACCCTCCCCGCAGCCTCCCAGGGCCAGGACATTACCGGGAGGCTAAGGAAAGTCCTGAGACAAAGAGTCACTCCACAGTGGCAATGCCTCACCGACCGCAGAGAGACAGCGAGAGGCGCTCTTCCCTGGAGGGAAATGGAGTCGGGGTGACCTCTCAGGTCCCCCACGGGTCCCGGCTGCGTCCTTCCAGGAAACACGGTGGCCTGCGGTGGCACCTTGGTAGCTTAGGTAACACGCTGTGCATGTTTAATGCTGATACAGGATTCCCGGGCTGGGCTCTCGGCCCACAGCAGCGGGTGTTGCGTGGACGCCCCTTACCGAAGACAGTCGCCAAGAATCCAGCCCCGGCCGTGGTCCTCCGGTGCCTGGCTGGGCGCCAAGGACAGGCCTGTCACCTTATTCCAGGTCAACTCACAGGGAGCTGCAACCCCCAGGAGTCAGGGGGTGGGGGGTGGAGGGCGTTCATCAAAGGTTCCGTTTCCTCCCGCAACGTTTCCCCACCCAGGTTTCCATTTTCTACGGAGACTCAAGTTACCCGGCGACCGTTTGGTTCCCAGAACGGCGACGTTCCAAAGAAGCATGTGAAATTGCTCCGCCTCTGACGTTCTGCACACGTTTGGTGCCGGCTGTGCAAAGGCCTTCCAGGCTGCTCCCGCCACGTTTCTCGCCGGTACATACCTGATGTACGTTTGGTAGCAACAACAAGGTTTCCTGGGGTTGGGGTGGGTGTGTTTCCAGGTACGAGTTGGGTGGGGTTTTTTTGTTTTGGTTCTTAGAGTTTTAAGGTATTTACACAGCATTCTTGGCGCTGCCCATCAAAACACACAAGGAGATTTTCCCCTCACCACTCCGTACGAGCTTGCGAAAGATGTCACAGCTGGTGGACAGCCACTCCGTCCCGCGATGACCGTGTGACGTGACTCTGCAAGTCAGGGGCCAAGAAGGGATGACGAGCTGATCTTCAACGCTCCACCCCCCCGCCCCGCATGTCAGCCTGGAAAAGCCGTCGCCCGGTGCCAACCTGCAAGATCCCAGCCCAGCGCCAGCCAGGCGGTGAGGACCTTGAAAGGGAAACAGGCTTCAGGGGCCATTTGTGCAATTAGTAGTCATCGCCATGATGGCCGAGTCGAGGAGTGGGCTGGCCTGTCTGCACAGCCACCTGCCCCAAGAAGGGAGGCCGCTCATAGGAGACCTTACGCCTTGAGGCAGGCACCGGATGGAACATCTGCGTCGGCTTCATACCAGGGGTTTGTCACGACGACACAACCGGACAAGCCAGACTCAGGGCCCGGCTGAAGACAGGCCTCTCCTGCCTGATCTTGGGTTACAAGTTGAAGAAGGCACGCGACTCTCAGTTTTCTAGCTTTTCCTGCCTCATGACCTCAGCTCACCCCACGGGGCCCTGGAGCTCCCCCGGGCATCCTCAGGAGGTCCTGTGACCACGAAACCATCTCCGATTCCAGCCCTGTCCACCCCCATGTCGGAGTGGACAGTCAGCAAAACAAATCACGGGCAGGCACGGGCTCCAATAGCCACCACTGCGGTGCGGTCACATGCGCCTGAGGCACCATCCAGACGGACCAAAGTCAGCATCCCTCACGTGAAGGAGAAAATCCAGGCACCCTCCCCAGGAAATTCACTCTCCAGCTTTTTTTTTTTTTTTTTTTTTTATAGCACGTGGTTTTTTTCTTACAATTCTAAAAGCACAGACCCTGCCACAAACACCATCTGCTCCCCAACATCCATGGAGCTCCCACTTGTTCCGCCCAAGCCGTGACCTAAGGAAATGCAGGTACAAGAAGGAAAGGAGGCAGAAGTTGCCCCAGTGCCCTACCGGGGTCACGGATGCTCCCCCATGAGCTCACCCGCAATCAGACTCCTTTTCAACCCAGTCCAACGACCTCAGCCCCTCCAGTGAACGAGAACCTCAAGTGCCTTCATGTTCGGAATAGAGTATCTGCGTTTGAGTCTGTGCTTGTGAAATGGGAGGCATTTCATTCAAGCACTGAAATGCTGTTCACGTCCCGGCTGCTGAGGTGGACCTGGACTCGGTCACCTACCTACCCTTCGCCCGGTCCCCCATGGCCCTGCCTCCCCCCTACTTCCTGTGCCATCAATTCTTTAACACAGGATTTGACAAAATATGGCCCCGGCGCACTGACTGGTTCCGCACAGCTTGTGAGCTAGGAATACCTTTCAGTTTTACACGGCAGGGGAATCTTTCGTGACGTGCGGAACGTATGTGAAACGCCAACGGACGTGCCGCAGACCAGAGTTAACCAGCGGACGCGGCTGCGCTGTGGCACCACCGTGTTTACCGGCTGAGCCGAGCCCTTTTGACGGGGGCCTTGTGGCTCTCAGCGCCAAGACTGGGGGCTGTCCGGCCAACTCCTGGTGGAAGCCAACGTGTCCTTTCTCGTGGATCTGCTCTCTCTCCCAGCCAGGTCTGGTTCACTCACACAGCCCCGGAGCACATCCATTCAGCACCTTCTCCACCCTGAGACTGAACTTTCACACCCAACTGCGCTGCCCATCGGTGGGACCACGGCAATGCTGGCCTGACACCCAACTGTCCCACCTGCAGGCTGGTCCTGCCACGGTGACGCGCACAGAGGTGATTCGCAACCACTTCGCCCCTGGACTGTCGGTTCGCTGCTCCACAGCGCGACTGCACATGTGTCCACAGGCCTTTCTGCACCAGCGTAGTGGGCTAGGGACCCGTCTCCTTCCAGGGGCCTCACCCAAATAGGGACATGTGGCCATCGTAACAACGTGACCGTCACTACTTCACGGGCCGGGCACCGGAAAACAGCTTCCGTCAGAGATTCCGTGGACGCCCAACCTCTTTTCTCCTCCTCTTAACGTTTTAACACAGCTCATCACAACAACACTTGGTTTTAGCTGGTGCAGGGTTTTTTTGTTTTTTTCTACGGTAAACTGTTTGGGAAGTTTCTGTCACAGTAGTTCTATGAAAGCCACATGGTTAACACGCATTGCGGACACATGGAGTCAACTTTCCTCCCGCCCCACAAGTATGTGTTTGTAAACAGCGTGTGGTTTTCCATGGGCGGGCACAGGGGCCAGTGACAATGACAGCTGTCTGCTATCGTGCTCTCTGCAACTCGTCACCCAACTCGAGGACTGAGCAGCAGGTGGGGGGCTGTCTCTCCTCCCTGTCCCTGCACACTCGGTACAAACACAGCCACTAGCAAGCAAGCCAGGAAGGACCTGCATGCTCTGCACGAGTAGGAAGAACGGGAGTGGAAGTGTTCTCCTCTTCCAGGAAGCCCACCGGGCTTTCGGGTACCCTCGATGCGCAAGGTGTGCGGCGTTCCAGTGCTCTTTTATTACTACTGCCGTGGAACGGTCATGTGAAAAGCAAGAAACGATTTACCATTTTAACCCTCTGAGAGGCCACCATACACGGAAACGTGGCCCTGAATTACCGAGACCCAACCTGGCCGCTCATCCCCATTCTGGCTAACGCTAACGAAAGACGAACGTGCTTGATCTCACTGTATTAGGGGTTACTGGTCCCCAGTGAGCTGGGCAGCACTGAGTCCCCTCGTAGAGGAAACCGAAACCTCAAAGTCAAGGGCGTGGCGCGTGCACGGGCGGACTCCGTGAACTTCCCATCTATCGGGGCGTGTGTCACGTGCACCTTCCGCTGGTACCCTTCTCGCTGACCTGAAATGGAAAGAAAAGGAGGAAACCTGAACCATTTACCCTAATTCCTTAGCTGACGGTCTCCTCCATTCCATGGCGCAGAATTCCATCACACAGCTGTTCCCTGACGTCAGGGCCAGGTGGAAACATCAGTGTTTTGTGGGCTGTCACAAAGCCGGCGTCCCGTCAGCAAGAAAGGGAGAGTGGAAAACTGGGCAGACAGCGCTCCGTGTCTGCCGTCCATGTACGATTTCCAGAGGGGAGGGCACAGATGTCACACGTTTCCGGTCACCCTGCCGGAACACCGATCACAGAGCTGGTTCCATGTGCTCGCAAGCATCCAGCTGTACCGAAACCGTCGGGAATATTCACAGCCAGCAGCTGTTTGGTCTTCTGGACCCTGTCTCCCTATGCCGACTGCAGCCCAGCCACCCTCAGAGCAGCTAGTCTCTGGGTTACAGAATTAAAATCAGGTACTTAGCTTGCCTCGCGCAGAACTAGTGAATTGTGCCCAGCCAGGGAACCAGGTCCCCAGCCAGGTTTGTAGCTGGAGGCAGGTGAAAGGCAACCACACATGGATGTTTCTCTCCCTCTCTGCCTCTCTCCCCTCCCCTTTCTCTGAAAATAATAAATAAAATCTTTTAAAATAAATTCTTGACCCTCCAAAGGGTTATAGACCAGAAAATTCGACCAGCAAGTTCTATAAAACTTGTTGGGTACAGAAATTTCCTGTGTTAACGGAAGGTGTTTCGGAGCACAGGAAAGAATGGAAAATCCCCCAATTTTTTTTAGTGGCACAGCACAACCCTTCAAACAAAAGCAGATCCGAATCCCTAGAAGAGGAAGATTGTGAATCGCTTCACTTGCGATGATAAATATTCTAAATAAAACATTATCACATCAAATCCCTGGGCGGATTGGACGAACGTCACACCTGAAGAGCGTCCCTTTTTGGCGCAGGAGAGAGATCTGGCATTAGGAGATCCTAGTGGAATAATTTACACGTAAATTTACGTGTGGGAACTATAGGAGACCTATTCTCTTTGGAGCCGGTGAGAAGAGGAACAGAAAGCTCATCACGCAGTAGGAAAACAAGACCGGGAGGCAGGGATGAAAAAGACTAGTGGGTGATACCATTTTTGTCCACACGGGGCAAGGTTGGTGGTGCGCTGCGTAGTCACCCGTGAGGGGACAGGCACCTGCACGCTCCAACAGCTGAATGTCTACAGTTGTGGAACGCGACTGAGCGAGCGGCCCTCCACCAAGTGCCAAAGAGACAGGCCCTCCCGACCTAGTCCTGTAACAGAAGGGTGTGTCTGAAAGACCCCTTGCATGTGGGTACAAGGATGCATAAAACCCCCCCACTTCTGTACTGGAGAAATCTAGAAAAAACTAATGTCGAGCAATAAAGAAACTGCGGTATAAACCTTGATGCATTCTTAAAATGAAGTCCTTTAGAGACGCCACACGGAGTCAGGCGGATGTACATGAACTGGCGAGGGGACACCTGAGACACTGTGCTCAGTGAGTACGAAGCTGCTGAGCAACAGGTGCAAATAACAGCCCCAGTTTAGCAAGTAAAACCCTCCCGGAGTGTGTGACCCACACAACAGCGCAGAGAATTGGGTGGGGGGGCTGTGCAGCATGCTGTATGTAGCAGATTCCGCTGGCTGGAAGTATGGGGGGTGGGGCAGGAAGGCTACTCCCACACTCAACAGCAGCTGAGTGTGGACTTGAACATAGGCCACCCAGGGTCTCCTGCCATAGTGGTGTGGCCCTGTACCCCTGAAAGATCAGTGCCCTAGGGAGTAACAGAGCCTCAGGGCATTCAGGACTCACTTGTTTTTCCTCTCCCTAAACCTCACGGCGTCTCCTTTCAGGCCTCAGAAGATGAATGTGTTCACTTGAGGATGAGAATGGGTTTTTCAAGTTTATGTAATTCAAGTGTTTTAGCAAGACAAGTACTTGAGGGTTATTTCTTGACCTTTGCTTCTGAGTCACCGCTGTGAATATTTACAGAAAAGTCAACTCGGCTCGGCTTTTCTCCGATTCATTCAGGGGTGAGACTCATTCATCCCCAGAGCCCTCGATACTGAGGTCAATGAACCTCTGGAAATGGCAGGCAGGCAGGGCACCCGCCAGGCCTGAATTTCACTCCAAATCGCAGGCGGCACGGTATCACGCGTCCAGGTAAAGAAACAATCCTGAGCGCCGTCCCTGGGGGTAGGGATCAGGGCTCACCCCTCCATGTGGGCACCATCTCAGGAGGAGAAACTTTCTAAACACGGGAGGCAGGATGACTCATGTTTCCAGGGGTAGAAAGATCACTTCTTTCCATGGAAATAAAAAGCCACTTGGCTCTGAACCGAAGATCAGGAGATTGAAACTGAAGAAAGCAAAAGGGATAAACAGGGAGAGGATATCTGGGGTCAAAAATAATAAATCTGCTCCCGAAATTATAAAACCCCTCAAAAAATAGAAACAGGACACCTTAAAGCAAACACCTTATTTGTCCAAGAGAGTCCTGGCTCTGTGGGGGTGGCTGACAGGGGGTGGGGACCCCCTGCTGTGCACTTGCAGTGTGTTTGGAGGGGCGGCCAGGAATGGGGCAGCATGCCCCATCCTATGGCTTTCCTCCCCCGCCCCCCAGGATCCTGGGTGGGGCGCACAGTGTGTCAAAAGCCATACTGAGAGAAGGGCACAGTGCTGCCACCCAAGGTGATGGCACTGGGAGGTGATTCGATCACACGGCACCTTCAGGGGCGAGAGTCCCTTGCCCCGATCATGTGAGGACACAGCATAGGTCTGTCCCCGTGCGACCATGCTGGCACCAGGGTCCCAGCAGAGCAGAGCTCACCTCTGCTGTTCACAAGCCACCCATCTGCCCTCTTCTGTCACCGCTGTCACCAAGGATGCTTCCCCTCTGCCCACTGGCCGGCCGTCAGCCATCTCTGCAGGGCCCGAAGGAGGGGGGTCCGCATGTCGTCCTGCAACCCCACTCCTGTCCCCCTGCAGCATCGATGGCCACTGCCCCCCGGAACCAGCACTCAAGTCTAACTGCTCGGCGCCCCAGATAAATCTGTCCCCTTCCACAGCGACGCTCCAAACTGACTAAACGGATCTCCTATCTACTCCGAATTTTGAGACGTCAGGCAAAGCCTGTAATTACAGAGAACGCAGCGAGGCTGTTCATGATCTTGTGCCTGGGGTAGAGTCGGCCTGCAGCTCACATGCTCTGGTTTCACCGATGTCCAAACACGTCATGGACACGGGTCTGCCGCCCGAGGACAGAAGACAGGGTGAGCCCCGGGGGGGAAGAGCGTTCCGTGGACACGCTGGGGGTGGATTTCCGTCTTGTGCTTCCAAATCAGCCTGTTTGTTTTTCATCTGGGACGGCTTCCTGATCAACCGGCTGTCCCATGAAAACTACGTGCCGTTCCCAGCACACCCAGGAGAAACCACGGACGGACGTGGCGGAGGGAGAAGGAAAAGCCATTTTCTCTGTACCCAAAGGTGTCCGAGAAGGACATTTTCCCTTTCACTTTCACAGCGCGCACGCCCTCCCAGGAGATTCCTCATCTTTTCTTTCTACACCCAGCGCGTTCCGGCCAACACGGACGTCTGAGCGGGAAGATTCTGCGTCCTGAACCCTTTCTTCCGGTAACTGCAGATGGACTGACGGACAGGCTGATGCTCCTCAGCTCGGGTGGGGGCCGAGGGCCACCCCGCTGCCCCCCTGACGCGATGCTTCTGGGGTCTGAAACCTTGCAAACAGGCCGGAGAAAGCCCTGTGGGGCGGGAGGACGGGGCAGAAGGGAACGGGGAGAAACGACCCCAAGAAGTGGGCCCCGCGAGGGGATTTCCATCCACCCGCGAACTGAACACAGGGCACGTTACTGACAGAACGTTGGCCTTGGTCCCCCCTGACCTGAGCCCCCCGCCCCGTCCCTCTCCATGACCCTCCCAGGGGGACACGGCGCAGTTGTTACTCTGCACCCTCTGAGATCGCCCTGTGGCGTTTCAATCTACAAAATCACCCCATTTTACAGAAACTCATAATCAGATGGGAGTTTTCCTTTGACTGGTGGTGGGCTTCGAACCCGGCCCCTGAGAATCCCTGGGGAGGCCAAACAAGGGGGGCTCCCCCGGCCTTTAAGCACCCACGCTCCCTGCAAACTGTCCCCCACAGCAGAAGACGAACATGCTGACATCGAACACGGGCCCTGGCAAGCCTGGCCTCAGGCAAGTTTTGATCCACAGCTCCTGGCTGTTGCTGGGCTGGGAAGCCCCGCGCAATTGTCCTCAGAGAACACAGACCCCATGCGGACCCCTAAGCATCCTGTGCTCAGACCCCCCAATAGTGGCTGCAGCCTGACGCTCCCCAGTTTGGAGAAGAAATCCGCCCCGGGGGCCCCTCTCGGGCGGCAGAGATCGTTTGCTGGGTGCTGAAGGAGTCCTGGAATTCGTTGGCAATGCATAAAAATTCCAAAGACTTTATACAGAAGTCAGTCTTTCCGGCGGCTCCTAAAACCTGGACGGGGAGGCGACACGAGGCCCCGGAGGCTGTGGGTTTGGTGCCTGCGTGGCACCGTGTCCCTGCAGGGGACCAGCCAGCAGCTCAAGAGGACGGGGGCCAGGGAGCCCAGCGCACCTGCTCCAGCTCCCGGGAGGGGAGGTGACTGCCATCAGGACGCGTTCATAAGGCACAACCTGGCTCCTGGCTCCCAACGGCCATGGTCTCCGTCACCGCAGCGTGCGCCAAGCAGGGGAGAGGTGGGCACTGCTGGGGGGCACCGAGGCTCCAGCTGGTGGAGGTGGCAGAATCCATGCAGCACCGTTTCCCGGGAGGAAGAAGTAAGAGGCCACCTATGCCTGGACACTCGGTGCCTGCCGCCCGGATAGCCCTTCCTCTGAGCCGCCAAGGGCTGCAGAGAGACGGCCCTGCTGCTGGTGCCTTCAGAGTCACAACACACCCTGTGCCCCGCCGCCGGGCCATGTGTCCTAGGGCCCATCGCTGTCCCCCACTGTACCGTGAGCCGCTGGGACTGCACAGGCCACCTCTCGGAACCTCTCCTCCCACCCTCACTCACGCTGGCTGTCCTCTGGGTTTGCTGTTGGTCTCGCGTGTGGTCAGCGGCTCTCTCTCCCTTCTCGGTGTCGGTGTGGGGGGACTGTCCTAACCGGGACCAGGCGCCACGATGCGCAGTCCGGCCTGGCCATCGGCAAGCAAGGACGTCTTCTGCCTTTACACTCTCAAGCCGGGTGCCCGTGCCACACGGGGTGAGGGGCGCCCCGCAGTGCTTCAGTGCTGGGCCTGGGAATGCAGGTTGTGTCCCCGGCTTTCCCAGTGGCCAGTCGGTTCCCGTTCAGGACTTTCCTTTCTTAAGTGTTAGAACGCCGGGGAGAGAGGGAGAAAGGTGGGGGTGGACCGTGGAACTTCGATCGGTTGCTTCCCCACACCACGCCCGGCTGGGGACTGAACCCACAACTCAGGCACGTTCTCCGCCTGGGAATTAAATCGGTGACAGGCGGTTTCCAGGACGACACTGGACCCACCAAGCCGCACTGGCCGGAGGTAGGACTTGGCCATTCCCATGGATGCAGCAATGGAGATGCTCTCACTGCTGCCCCTGGTCCAGGGCCCCCTGCCTCCCCGCACCTGCCCAGGTCCTCCTCCTCTCCAAGGCACCCTTGTCCTGGCCGGGCACCCAGGGGCCCTCCAGCCTGGACATCTGCAATCGCGAGTTCTACAGAAAAGCCACAACCTGACTCCTGAAAAGTCTCCGTTTTCCCCCGTTTCCTCCGGGATCAGTTCAGTCACCACACCCGGCTTCCAGGGGTAACACTCACCCAGTTTCCCAGCCTGGGGACCCTGGACGGACCGTCTTACGTGTGTGGAGGTCACTAGCCGGCAGCAACCCCCGTACCCCGAACCCCGGCCCAGAGGGAAAGCCGGTGGGGGCCAGGAGCCCAGGACTAGCCCGGGACCCTCAGACACGTCCTTTGGTGGAGACCCGGAGAGAATCATCAAAATCATTTGCGCTAGAAGCGGGCGGTCTTGCCCCGGGATGCGAAGAGACCAGGCCACGGCGTGTAAGCCGCTGGCCCTGTTTTCCCCACGCGAAGTAGGAGAGTGAGAGCAGTCCACACATGATTCGCCCACGTCCCTGGGCCGAGGGCGCCCCAGGCTCACAGCGGCCTCATCAGCGCTCACACTGCGCACACGTAGGTAAACGCTCAGCTCCGCATTCTCGCCCCTGCCTTCGTGCATGGCCACCCCCAGGTGAGCCTGAACAGCCTCCCCACTGTTTCTCTTGAACACGAAGCCCGGTGTTTGCGAAGGGGTCTTCAAACATGGAGAGAAGAAAATGGGGACCAGGGTGGATGAGGCAGCAGCAACAGCGCCTGCCTAGGAGGGTGCCCTGAGCTTCCTAGGATGCATCTCCCTCCTCTGTGCTGCAGGCTCACCCAGCATGCAGCACGCAGCACCTAGCACATAGCACCCAGCATGAAGCACCCAGCACATAGCACATAGCACCCAGCATGCAGCACCCAGCACCTAGCACCCAGCACGTAGCACCTAGCATGCAGCACCCAGCATGAAGCACCCAGCACCCAGCACAGGCTAAGGACACAGCACAGCACTGCCACCAACCCTGCCCTGGGGTGGTCAAAAGCGTGTCTTTGTCTCAGAATCACCTGATTCTCGTCCCAGCTCCACAGCTCCCCAGCTGCGTGACTTTGGGCAGGTCACTGGACCTCTCCGTCCTTCGTTTCCGGGGGATCTTGAACAGCCCTGCCCGGCATGGCCGTGACCGGGAGCCAAGGCCCTGGCACGAGCGAGTGTCCGGAAGGAACCCCGCGCAAACGCTTCTGTCTGGTCACCGTGACTCTGGACAGGGTGCCCGATGACAGCACCCACCCGGCCACAGCCAGTCGCCAGAGGGTGGCGTGTGACTCATGTGGCCACTGGGGTTCCCCCGGGTTTTTCCCAGCAGACCCGAGTGGGAAGAGTCAGTCCCTCGCTGGGTCGGGCTCCTTGCTGGGTGGGCTGCGGGGTCCGGGCAGCATGAAGCCAGGTGGGGAGGGGACAGTCCCAGCGGCCTGTGCGTCTCTACGCCCAGGTGCCCCTGACCTTTGCCGGTGCCCCGGCGCCATCCCGTCCCAAGCAGGCCCCCCCGTCTCCTACGGAAGCCGCTGCCCATCAAGCGGGCGGCAATGTCCGGAGGGTGGAAATGGCCCTATGGAAGCAACTACTACCTGTGGACGAACTGGCCCCTCATGGAGCGCTATGAAGCCGTGTTTGCCAGTGTTTCCCTCCCACCCGCACGCCGGCTCCGTCATGGGGGAGGGTTGGCATGGCTGTCCGGGCCCACCGTTGGGATGTCACGCCTTTCTAATCGCTGATGGTCCGGCCGGTTATGAATCGCTGGGTTTCAACCAGTGTCACTGCACTGAGATAGAAGGAATCTGCCTACCTCGGCGGGACCGAAGGATCCCGTGAATGAATGGGGAGCCCTTCAAGTATGGGACACCCCCACCATCATCCTCACTGTCACCCTCACCGTCACCACCTACAGCAGGGTTCTCCGCCCGGGCAGGCGTGACGGCGTGGGCTGCTCTGGCGTCCCGTCCTGCGCCCTGGAGATGTTATGAACCACTAGTTTGCAGAGGACGTGCCGCGTTTCCATGAGACGAGGGGAGAAGAACTGGGCTCCTCTGAACACCGGAGCGGGGTGACCGAGACACCAGCACCCGAACCCCACTGCGTCTGGGGTGCCCTGCGCGCCTTTCCCCCAACACCTTTGCTCTTAGACGCCAACAGCTCAGGAACCTAGGACCGCAGGCGCCTCTCCCAGAAAGCCCACCGTGTTCCACCATCAACTCCCTGCCCTTCTGCAGGGAGACTGCGCCATCCACTTTCCCCTCGGGGGTCTGCCAGCCAGACCCAGAACCAGACCACCAGAACCAGAAATCTGCATGTGCTGCCGGGGGACTCCGGGCTCCTGGCCACGTCACGGCCAAGTCTAGAGTCCGCTCAGCTGGGAAGGACACGACCGCAGGGTCATCGGGGGAACCAGCCTTCCCGCTTCATAATGCCACCAAACAAGGCCACCACCCTTCCCCCCGCAGCTGGGGAAACTGAGGTCTCACCTTGCGTCCTCCTTGGTTCTCTCCCAGTAGCTGCGTGTCCTCTAAAACACCCCGCCCCCCTCTTTCCTTCCGGGAGTCCCGTCAGTCAGGCCCTGTCCTGTCTTGATTCCTAACCTGCAGGGGTGCCCCTTCCACCACCCCGGCCCCAGGACGCAGACACCGGGGGGCTCTGGCTCTGGCTCCCGACATTTCTGCCCCTTCCCACTCCCACCCTGGGCTCCTGCAGGCCCCACAGCGCCTGAATCCCATACCCAGCCCTGTGCCCTGGCCAAGGAGGGGGACAGGAGCTCCACACACTTTAACAAGAACAAAGGAGTAAAACTTTGAGTCCCAGACAGCGTTCCACCCCTCAGCATGCACATCCGCGGGCTTCACAGCTGCATTTTTCTCTATGCCCATCCAACCCTTGTCTACGTGAGAACACAGCGTGCAAGCTTATGAGAGCACAAATATAACTACGCGTCCTGCTTTTTTTCATAGTTAATACATCAGAAGCGTTTCCCATCTTGCTTTAAAAGTTACCATTAAAAAAAAATTACCATTTTAGCCCTGGCTGGTGGCATAGTGGATAAGGTGCCGGCCTGCGAACCCAAAGGTTGCTGGTTCGATTCCCAGCCAGGGCACGTAATCAGGTTGCAAGCCAGGTCTCCAGCTCTGTAGCTGGAGGCAGGTGAAAGGCAACCATACATGGATGTTTCTCTCCCTCTCTGCCTCTCTTCCTTCCCCCCTCTCTAATAATAAATAAAATCTTTAAAAAAAAAAAAATTACCATTTTAGAGGGAAGATGGCGACAGAGTAGAGAGCAGAGTTGATGGTGTCTCGAGTACCAAAGCAACTAGAGGACAAGATAAGGAGCGTGAGAGTCTTCAGGACCCTGGGGATTGGAACGGGCAGCATCTGGACACAGGGGAGCAGAGCCCAGAGGCAGAGGAGGCCAGCAGGACAGTAGGTGAGGCGTTCCCGACCGACCGGCCCGGCGGGCCGAGGTCGGCTCTGGGCAGGGGCGGCTCTGCCCAGAGGGGCGCGTTTGACTGGGACCAGTTCCGGGCTCGCCGGTGACTAGAAGTCTCAACAGTGAAGTGCGGGCGGCGAGGGCTAACGCCGTAGGGAACGCAGAATTGAACTCTTGCAGGGGAGGGACTGTGAGAGAGACTCACCCCGGCAACAGGGAGAGGAGGCTCCGCGCGGAGCTAGAGGCGGAGGAGAAGATCCTGCGGGAAGCCGGAGCGGGGGAGCGGGAAGTGCACCGGCCGGGGCGGCGAGAGGGCCGAAAACGGTGCTGCTGGGCCACTGGGGAAACAGCAGCTAGAAGCCCCTGCGAGGGGGGAGGCCCAGCCCTGCGCAACCACACAGGCCCCCAGGCTCCGCGGGAAACTCCAAACAGCGAGCAGGCGAGCAGGGAACTAGTGGCGGGAGACCCGCCATTGCCGGAGACAAAGGCCACGCCGCGCACGCCCGGGAGGGGTGCATCACAGAGGCTGCGTGAAGGACTCAGAGGAGAGCTGATTGGCTTGGAGGCGGGGTGCTCGCCCCGGAAGGGCGGGACAGTGTAGGCGGACCCCGGACAGTGTTGACTGACAGGCCTGGCCTCCTCCCGGAACTGCAGGGGTGGGGCCAGTCATCACAGGGACCAGCGAAGTTGCGGGCTGCCCTGCAGAAGTGCTGGGTGTGAGTCCTGGGCGTGAGTCCTGGGCAGGAACCTCCGCCAGGAGTGGGAGGGGGCTCCCTGCGGGCTCCAGAACACTGGCAGCCCTAACACCCAGCCAGGCTGCGGAAGGCCCAGTCTACCTGGGGGCGGACACTCAGAATCAGCCCTCCTGTGACAATCAGAGGCCCTGCCACGCGCCAAGACCAGCTAGAATATAGACTATAGACTGTAAAGTCCTGACCAAGAAAAACAGGCAGCCTCAGGAAAGGGATTGCTGCCAATCTCAAGCACCTGAATTATACCGAGAGCAATATGAACTATTAAGCCCCAACATATCCTTTGCAAAAGTTACTCCTCACATATTCTTAATCCCCCCCATACCTCAATCCACCTAAATATCCAAGACCCTCCCTTATTCTCGAATTAAAGTCTATTCACTCTGTGGCTATAACGCATTCCCAGTCCTCAATCTAAGTATTCCTCCCTTCCCCAGCCTTTCTAAACCCATTCTTTATTCTTTTTTTCCTTCCTCTTTTTTTTTTTTTTTTTAATTTTTCTTTTCCTTTTCTTCCTGGTAAAGCCCACAGGTTCTGGCTCCACCTGGACCAATCAGAAATCATAAAGGGGGAACACACAGCTAAAACTTTTCTTTATTAATATTGATTTCTCTTTGTCTTGTGATGTTCTACCCCCATCCTTTTTTTTTCTTTTCTTTTCTTTTCTTTTCTTTCTTTCTTTCTCCTTTCTTTTCTCCCTGATAAAACCCACTGGTCCTAGCTCCACCTGGACCAAACAGAGACCATAAAGGGTGAACAGAAACCTAAACCTTTTCTTTCTTAATATTGATTTCTCTTTCTCTTGGGATTTTCTCCCTTTTTTTCTTTTTTATTTATTTATTTATTT
>PVIW01009943.1:0-29991 GCA_004026585.1 Noctilio leporinus
AATGTCTTTGTGCTGGAAAAGAATGTGCTTCCTGCAGGTATTCTAGGTATCTTAGGTCAAGTGAGTAAATCTGATTTGTCAAGTCATCCATT
Organism: Noctilio leporinus; assembly: GCA_004026585.1. NCBI lineage: Eukaryota > Metazoa > Chordata > Mammalia > Chiroptera > Noctilionidae > Noctilio > Noctilio leporinus. The sequence goes on from PVIW01009943.1 coordinate 93, forward strand.
GTTATTCATTTTGGAGAAGATCTGTTTTTCTACTCATTATTGAGATAATAAAGTTTCCTGCTCTGATTGTGATTTTAGTTTTACCTATTTTTGTTTTATATATATATATTATGTGTTATTAGCTCATTCCCAATTAAAATTGATGTTTTTCTGATGGATTAAAACTTTTATCATTGTGAAATGGCTCTAAACTCATAGTGGTACATTTTCCCCATATTTTCAACTTAAGTTCTTTTTAAAAAAAAATTTTATTGAATTTATTGGGATGATATTGGTTAACAAAACTATATAGGTTTCTTATGTTCTTATAATATGTTGCATCTCTTTAATATAGTTTTTCTTACCAAGTCTGTCAACCTTTGTCTCATGTATTTAGTTCATTTGCTTTTATTTTTATTTATTATTTTATTTTATTTTTTATTTTTATTATTTTTTAAGATTTTTTTAATTTTTAAAGAGCGGTGAAGGGAGAGAGGCAGAGAGGGAGAGAGGCATCAATGTATGGTTGCTTTTCACCTGCCTCCAGCCATGGATCTGGCTGGAGACCTGGATTGCAACTTGGTTATGTGCCCTGGATGGGGAATCGAACCAGTGACCTTTGGGCCAGCATCTTATCCACTTTATTATTAAGCCAGGGCTTAATTTTTTTTTTTTTTTTTTTTTTTTTTTTTTTTTTATTTACTGAGTTTGGAGAGAGAGAGAAAAGGGTGAGGGGAAATGTCAGTGCAATCTCTCTCTGAGAAATAACCCAGAGACCACTGTGGAATTAAACAATGAGTTTATTTGGGGAATCAGGAAACAGCAAGGGGAGGCAACTCTTAAAAGAGTCATCTCCATCTGGACTTCAGCAGGGTATTTAGACTTTCAGTTACACCTAGAGTGTGGGTTTCTTTTTTCTTTTTTTTTTTTTCTGGTTTCTGAAATTTTATTTTAGAAATCAATCTCACAGAGTTCCAGACAGAAAAATTGTGATTCTATAAAAGCTCTAATAAAATTGCTTTCTTTCACCTCACAGACTGAGTCAGTTATGTAGCCTCAATACACCCTTTGGGGTGGGGGAGAAGGAAGTGTTGCTATTTATAAATAATAGGGAGTAAAAGCAACCCAGCAGAATTGAAGGACCTTCATGAAGCCACACAGATGTTTAGGAAATGGTGATGCTGGAGCCAAATACTTGAATGGAAGCTGCCCAGGGAGCTTCAGACACAGATTATACCTTGATTCAGGCCATCTTGACAGGACATCTGCTTGACATCCAAGTTCTCCATGGTGTCCCCTTTAGAGACTTCACCAAGAGAGGTTCTTCTCTCGAAGATGTTGTTGTTATTATTAACTTGAGTCCCATTTTGCTTCAGTAGCCTGAACACCTCAGTTTCCAAATCTCTAATCAGGACTTGTAGGCCTTGAACTTCCACAACATGAGCTTTTTCCAAATCTTCTATTTTCTTTCTTTCTGCTTCCTGTCTCTTGATGAAATCAAGTTCTTTTTGTTGAAAATCTTTGATCAGTTTCTTTGCCTTGTTGTATTTCTTTTCCAAGGCCTGGTACTGGCTCTGGGTCTCTTTGAGGTGTTCATTTACCATGTGGCACAGCGTCTGGGCCTCAATCCAGTAGCCCTCCAACTTCACCATCCTGTCTTTGTTCTCTTCTATGTTCTGTCGCAGCTGAGTTTTCTCCAGTTCCCACCTCACTTTCTCGTTTTCGGCTACTTTAGAGGGTGGGTTTCTTATTAACCTGAGGGAGCCAGCAGGCTAGCTTCATTAACACATCCCTAGGAAGCTCCAGCCAGCTTCATTAACATATCCTGTTGCAGTTCTGACCAAAGTCCAGGTCTGTATTCTAGCTGCCTCCATATCCTGACATTTCCTGCCTTTTGTTTGCAATAAAAAGAATGATACTGAGGTCCAGGGTCATCGATGAAGAGTTTAAAGAAAAGGGAGTCATAATCTTTCTGGCTACTTCCTGCTGGCATATGGGGTGTAGTTCTGTAACAGGACCCCGGGCGGGGGCGGCGGGGGGGGGGGGGGGGGGGGGGCGCAGTTTTAATGGGCTGGATTTGCCCACAGCCAGCAATGACTCTTAATAACAGAGTTTGGTGAAAAGGAAAGGCATTTTGTTTATTTGAGGGGTATACAGATTTATATTAAAGTTGCAATTATGCTGTTAAATCCCGCTCCCTTTAAAAACACTCAAAACATATACAGTAATTCTCCGTTAAGCTAGCTTTAAAACAGATAAGCAAAAGATACCATCTTTCAGAACACAACAGTTCACAGCTTAGTATTCTAGTTATAAACTCAAGTTCTCAGTAGCTGCTATACCCAATTAGGGGGTATCTTATGCAAACTCCCCAACTCTTACGCCACAGGTAATTCCCTATCTCTGCGCAAGCTGCATGTCTCCCTTTCTCCTTTCACCTCCCCCTTCTCAAATCAGGTGAGTTCCCAGGCCAAGTGTCTGTCTATGGGTCCATCCAGGGGAGCAAACTAGTCCCTGTCTACATGTCCTTCCAGGAGAGCGAAGAGACTGCATGCCTCTCTGCAAGTTCATCTGCATGAGAGAGAGAGAGAGAGAGAGAGAGAGAGAGAGAGAGAGATACTGAATATCTGCTGCCCTATTTTAAGCCATAATGGTGGCCTGTGATTCAGTGGCCAGGTGACCAATTGTGACCACCTATGAAATCTAGCATAGGTCTATAAATTCTTTCATCACCATTCTACAGTCAAAAACCCCTTCCTGGCCCTGGCTGGTGGCTCAGTAAATAAGATGCCGGCCTGCGAACCCAAAGGTCGCTGGTTCGATTCCCAGCCAGGGCACATAACCAGGTTGCAAGCCAGGTCTCCAGCCAGGTCTGTAGCTGGAGGCAGGTGAAAGGCAACCATACATTGATGTTTCTCTCCCTCTCTGCCTCTCTCCCTTCCCCTCTCTCCGGAAATAATAAAATCCTTAGTAAATAAAATTAAAAAAAAAAACCCTTCCATCTTCTTGGGGTAAAAGGTTTATCCAGTTATTTGCATAACCAAGACACTAGTCTCCAGCCATAGATATGCAAACTACCTCTCTCAGGGAAAATGGCTTACTTCAGTGTCCCACCCCAAAGTGCATAGTGGGGGATTTTGGCTTTCTCCCACTCTGTAACAGTTCGAGTGTACCTTAGCCTCTGTGTCTACAATTCTGATATTTGTTGTGTTGACATGGGTTGGTACCTAGGAGTAGATAGGAGCATGAGGGTGTAGGCTGTCGGCACTGTTGCTGCATTGACAGTTCTCTTGATGACTCTGACAAGGAGTTGCAGGAGGCAAGGTCCTAGAATGAGAGCTAAAAGTAGTGTAAGCAATGATGTAAGAAGGGGTAGAAGAACAGCATTTAGAGGGGACAGTTAAGTCAAACCATTGAGTCTGATGAGCTGCTTGTTTTGTCCTTTAATCAGGCAGCCCAATCCATTAGCCTCTTAAACATGTCCTGTACTATTCCAGAATGGTTAATATAAAAATAGCAGTCTTCCCCCTGAAAGACACAGGTACCCCTTTTATGGGCAGTCAGGAGGTCTAAAGCCCTCCTATTCTGAAGAACAACTCCAGCTAGGCAGCCTTGCTGTAAGAGATCACCAGGAGAATGACATGGGAGCAGGGAACAGGTTTATTGGGGGTTGAGGGGGAAGGGCTGTTCCCAGACCGCCTCAGGGGTCCATAGGAGTCCCCCTTCCCCCAGGACTTCTGTCAGGGCTTAAGCTTGCAAGCTGCAGTGGGTGCAGCATCAGTTGTCTGCTTAAGACATTTGTCCCACATTTCAACAAGTGTTTATCTCAAGTGGATCTGCCACATACTGTAGTTCTGACCAGGTTTCTTAGCAAATTCAGTCCAAGCTGCCTCTATATTCTGACATTTTTTGGTCAACCTTTATCTCTTCTGTATTTAGTTCATTTACTTTTATTTTTATTTATTTTTTTTTAATTTATTGAGTTGAGAGAGAGAGAAAAAAGGGAAGGGGAAAGAGGGGGGAGAAGAGAGTGTGTTGTTTCACTTGTTTATGCATTCATTGGTTAATTCTTGTACGTGTCCTAACTGGAGATTGCCCTGACTGGGCAATCCTGGCCCATCAGGTTGATGCTCTAACCAACTCAGCTACCTGGCCAGAGCCTAGTTTATTTACTTTGAATGTAATTACTGGTGTAGTTGCATTCATATATACCATTTTACTATTTGTTTGTGTTTGTCCTACTGTAACAGCAGGGAAGGGGCTCCCAAAGCCCCCATACTCATGGTTTGGGGGATGGGGAAAGGAGATAATGTAGCTTTAAAGTACTCTGTATATCCATGGCAAGCTGATAGCTAGATAATAGCTATGCTGCAGCCCTGGGCAATAGGGCAGCTGATAGGCTTAAAATACTTTTCGTAACTATGACAAGGTGAAGTTGAGCCTTTCCTGAAAAGAAGCTATGCTGCCCCCAGGTGAAAGGGCAGATGACAGGCTTAGGATACTTTTCTTGGTACTCAGGGTCAGCATTTAAAATTAGAGGGAGCCATGAGAATAGGGAGGGAAGCCACTCCATCTGAAAGGGTGTAGATAGGAGTTGGCTAGCAGGTGTGGTGTGTAAGGGGGAAGCCACGTGGTTTGGAGAGAGTTGCCTGAGGTCTCGAGTAAGAAAGAGGAGACCCACGGGGAACCTGCCTGTAGAATACAGCAGCACAGCTGATGAGGCTGGAATTGCAGGGACCTGCCTAACCAAGCACGGATTAGTGGGAGATGCCTGAAATGATGAAATGTGACTGGGAATACTTTTATGAAATGCTTTTCTGAAAGGTGGTAGCTCTGACTCGTGTACTCTGAAACTGACCTCATTTGGCAGGGGGAGGTAGTACTAAGTGTTTTGGGGTGTTTAAAGGGAGTGGGACATAATGGTAGAAACCTGACTTTATTCTTGAGACTAGAAACCTGCCATTATTCTTGAAACAAAATCCTATGCTGTTCAGTTATGAGGGACTTGATTGCCCACTGCCAAAAGCACAACTCCCAATACCAGAGTCTGGTGGAAAGGAAAGGAATTGTTAATTTAAAGGTTTTAGAGATTTAGATTAATGGCAGAATTTTGCCATTAAGTCCCGCTCCCTTCAAACACCTACAAACACACAGCTCTGCTTCCCCCTGCCAGACCAGGTCAGTTTCAGAACAGAAAAGTCAGAGATACCTTCTCCCTTGAGGAAATTCGAAGTCTGTAGCTCCATATTTCCCAGACACAGTTGGCACTCCTGGCAGCTCCCATCCATCTGTGCCCGCTCAGGGAGGTTCCAGCCCTGTTGTGGTATTCTCCAGCTCTTAATCCAGACCCATATGGCACCTTCTCACCCACCAGACTTTCTGGCAGGTTGGCAGGGTCCCTCTACATCCTTTCAAACCACATGGCAACAAATCACGGCTGCCACCTTATTTCTTAAAACCCTGACCACAGCCTGTGATGTGTTCCTTTTGGTGACCTGCCCTGGCCACATGAAGAATCTTGCACAGGCCCTATTAAGCATTGTCATCTCCATTGGATGGTCTAAGCCCCTCCCATCTCCTTGATGCTTTGGAGCAGCCATAGCCATTTGCATAACTAAGAAACTAGCTACTAGCCATAGATATGCAAAGATAGCTCTCAGGAGAAATGGCTGAGGTCCACTGAATCCCATCCCCCAAATTCTGAGGCTTCTGTCCACTCACATTCTGAATCTGTAAACTTTTTAGTAAACCCCTTTCCCTGTTCCACCAAAACTTTTGTATTGGGAGTCATGCTTCTTGGCAGTGGACAATCAGACCCCAAAGCTATTCCAGAGCAGCATAGGTTGGGGTTCGGTAATACTACTTATTTTTGTTTTCCTCTCTCCTTTTTTTGCCTTCTTTGGGATTAGTTTAAACTTTTATTCCATCTTTCCCCACCCATTAGTTGCTACTTACACCATCTGTTATTATTCCACTAATGGATCCTCTAGAGATTGCAACTTATATCCATTATTTATTATAGTCTAGTACAGATTTTATTTTTATCATTCCCAAGATAATGCTCTGATCTTACAATACTCAATCTCTATTTTCCTCTGTTCTACTTATTTTTGTGTGTTGTTGGTATTATTTATTTTAATTCTATATATATTTTATACCTAATAAGACATTACTGCTTTTTCTGTGTTCTTTTATATTCCTCCATATATTTAATCTTTCTTTTTTCTTATTTTTTAAAAATATTTTATTTATTGTTTTTAGAGAGAGGGGAAGGAAAAGAGGCAGAGATGGAGAGAGACATCAATGTACAGTTGCCTTCCACCTGCCTCCAACTACAGACCTGGCTGGAGACCTGGCTTGCAACCTGGTTATGTACCCTGGCTGGGGAATCGAACCAGTGACCTTTGTGTTCGCAGGCTGGTGCCTTATCCATTGTGCTACCAGTCAGGGCTACTTACTGATTTTATAGAGAGGAGAGGGAAGGGAGAGGGAGAGGGAGAGGGAGCAAAACATTGATGTGAGAGAGAAACATTGATAGGTTGCCTCTCACATGCACCCTGACCAGGGACCAAAATAGCATCCTAGGTATGTGGCCTGACCAGGAATCAAAGCCTTTTCAGTTTATATAACAACACTCCAACAAACTGAGCTACACCAGTCAGGACACACTAAGCTGTATTTTCCAAACTTTTTATGTCCTTCAGCTTAGAGTTTTTATATTGCCCTGCTACAGTTCAATGAATTTGCTAAGTCTAGTTGTAATCAGCATGAAACCAGAAAAGTTGTCACTTGTGATGCCTGTCACTACTAAAACCAATACACAGAGACAGGGATTAAATTTTTATGGGTACTTTATTCAGATGGCCAGCAATCTGAGAAGATGGTGGGTTATTTACCCTAACAGACTGTCTTACATTCCATTCCAAACCAACCATTTTTATAAGGAAAAGTGTAGGTAAGGGGTTTGGAATTCAGGGAAAAGGTTAATCAGATAAAAAGCTTCAGTCTTCTTTCATCTGTGTCATGGGCAGTGGTACACATCTCACCCTGGAATACAATAGCTTAGATGCCATCTTGATGGCTTGCAGTCCTCCTGAGGCATAAAATGGAACTGTTCATGGTCTTCTGGAGTCAGGCTGGGTCATACCTCCAGTTCCTAGGATGATAGCTTTGTACATGCATTGATTACTAAGTTTATTCGCTATTACCTAAAACTAAAAATTTCCAACATGAGTTCCCCACCATTTTATTGTTTTAGTTTATAAACTAATGTTACCAAGTAAAGTAGGGCTTATTCACATGGCATCTTAGTGTATGACCCAACAATTAGTGTTGAGAAAAATAGGTCTTTATTTACAATATTACAACCTTGAGGGGGCTGGGAGCATTTCTGCTCAGAGCCCTGTTCTCCCATGAAATGCAGCACTACTCTTGTTCCCCAAAAGGCTATAAACCAAAACTAAGCCCAGTAGTTCCCCAATTTTTTTTTTTCTGTCAGCTCTCTCCTTTAGGATCTGGGGTATATTGTCATCAGCCTCCCTATAATAGTTCAGGAAAGCAGGTGGCATGTTACAGTGGATAATGGTTAAATCCAAGAAAGGCACAAGTCCTCAGAGAGAGTCTTCTCCTTATGTCCCAAGTTCCAAAAGTCCAAAGAGAGGCTGGATCTGCCAGGCAGAGTCCTTGGTGGCTTTGGGGTAGCTGGAGTGGGCACAATCAAAGCAGCATGCCTGCTTTCTTACTAGCCCAAGTTGCATGGTCAAATCCTGACTACGAACTACATAGCTGCTACTTCACTATAAGCAGCAAGGCTGAATCCCCTTCTGCCTCAGGGCTCCTTCTTCATGGCTACTTCTCCTCTTCTTGTCCATACTCACTCTGCCCACAAGGCTCTCTCCCATGACAGACCAGCTCTCCTACAAAGCCAAGGCTGCTACGTCACTGCTTTATCTCCTATACACCAAACCTCCTAGCTGACTCCCATCTACTCTCTAGACCTGATGGCTTCTCTCTTTTTATGGCTGCCTGCCCTTATTTTAAATGCTGACCCAAAGCATTGTATGTCATTGTTATGAAAAGTACCTTAAGTCTGTCACCCACTGTTTCACCTGGGGATAGCATAGTTTATCTTCAGGAAAGGCTAGTATATTAAGCCTATCATCCACTCTTTAGCCCTGGACTACAGTACAGCTATTATCTAGTTACCAACTTGCCATATGTATACAAAATACCTTAAAAGCTATATTATTTCCTTTCCCCATCCCCCAACCTTGGGCTGTGGGGGCTTTGGGGAGCCCTCCCCGACTCAGTTACACTAACCCTATAGAAATAAGATAATTAAAAAGTAACAGGAGGGTCGGTGATGGACAAATATCATATGATCTCACCCATTACAGGACAATAATGAACAAAACAAACAACAAGCAAAACAGAACCAAATATATGAATGCAGTGAATAGGCCTTCAGGGGTCAGGGGGAAGGGGATTGTAGGGAGGGGGGAGGAAGAGGCAAGGAAGGGGAGCAGTTTAGACAAGAACCTAGTATAAAGGAACCATGGACATGGACAACAGGTGGGATTGACTTTGGGGGGAATGGGTGGGTGGGGAGGGGGACAGAGGGGAGCAAAAAGAGGATGGATGTAATACAACAACAATAAAAATAAAAATAAAAAAATAACAGGAGGAAATGATAGAAGTCAGGTGTTAAAGAATTTAGCCTTAATTTTAGCTTTTGAATAAAGAGTTCTTTCTTTTATCACTAGAACTTTGCCTCTGAAATTTTGTCTAGGGGGTAATGCTGGGCAGCAGGACCCCACTTACTGTTTAGTTAACACCTGCTGCCTTGACAAGCCCAATCTCCGATTTCTTATCTCACAAGGTTCCAAGACTCTTTCCGCATGTGATACAAAACAGGCCACATACTAAAATTGACAAGCTCAGGAGAGGCCTGTTTGGTGGTCTTACAAAATTTGGAGACTAAAAGTAACCACATAGGATGGTCTGAAATTAAAATTTCCTAACTAAAATTAGTCATGGTGGTAGTCATGTTCTAGGCTGTATTTTCCCTGACAAAGATCAGTCTTTACCTTAACTGAGCCCTTCTATTATCTTTGAATTTAGATAACATACCCTTGGAATGTCTGAGTAATTCCTTTTCCCAGACCCCTCAGGGCGCAGTCTCCCACTTGAGAGTCAAAATCTTGTTGTCTTATTCCCTCCTCATACCAGCTCTAAATGCTATAAATGTCCATTGTTAACTATCCTATATTCTCACCAATGTAAATGAAGTATTTGTCTTTTCATTTTTACTCTTTATCCAATCCCAGAGATATCTCCAATTTGCTTTCTCTCACCTCCCTAATCTATCACTTGTCAATGAAAGAAACATTCAAACCTATAGAGAATTTCTATGAGTTTACTTGAGCCAAATGGACAACTATGGCCAGGAAGCAAAAGCTCAACAGAGCGAGAGAATGCTCCAGAAAATGGCAGTTTTACATCTTAGTTTATACATTACAATCAAAAGAGAAAGTGTAAATTGGTTACATGAAATCCATTGGTGATAGATTAAGGAGGTGAGAGAGAGCAAAGGAGGGAACCTTTGGGATTGGATAAAAATGTAAAATGATAAAATAAACAAATAAATAAATAATGTAAAATGATACTCATACTTCTTTCACTTTTATTTTTATATATTTTTTATTTTTTATATTTATTGATTATGCTGTTATATTTGTCCCAATTTCTTTTCTTTATGCTCCCCTCTTTCAAGAACCCCCCTCCCTCCAGCAATCCCACTCCCTTAGTTCATGTCCATGGGTCAGGCATGTGAGTTCTTTGGCTTTACCTTTTCTGTACTAGACTTTTTTTTTTTTTTTTTAAGTTTTATTTATTATTTTTAGAGAGAGAGGAAGGGAGGGAGGCAGAGAGGGAGAGAAACATGACTGTATGGTTGCTTTTCATTTGCCTCCAGCTATGGACCTGGCTGGAGACCTGGCTTTCAACCTGGTTATGTGCCCTGGCTGGGCATCAAACCAGCAACCTTTGGATTTGCAGGTCAGTGCCTATCCACTGAGCCACCCGCCAGGGCTCTTCTTGTATTAGTCTTAACATCTCCCTGTCTATTCTACACCCACCAACTATGCTTCTTAATTCCTGAGTCTTTCTCTCCTTCCCAATCCCCTCCCAGCTGATAGTCCTCCAAATGTTCCCCTTGCTAGTACTTCTTTTTACATAGATGTGTACAGGATAGTTAACAATCAACAATTACCATGACAACAAAAATAATAGGGTATTTGTAGTCTCCCTCTGATGTGGGTAGTTGTGCCCCAAGGGTTTGGAAAAAAGAGGTAGTTATGTTGACATTCCAAAGGTATGTTATCACAGATGCAAAAAGACAATAGGCTCAGTTAAGGTAAAGATTGACTTTTGTCAAGGGAGATTCCGGCCTAGGACAGGACTACCTGCAGAACAGGACCTGCTTTTAGTTAGAAAGTTTTTAGTTCAGAACATCCTATGTGATTACTTCAGGTCTCTGAGTTTGCAAAGCAGTAATGCAAGCCTCCCCTGAGCTTGTTCAGGCTTAGCATGTGGTCCCTTTTCATTCACACACCAATGAGTTTCATGTAACCCTCACTATATCTCCTTTGATTGTAATGTGTAAAATAATGTGCAAAACTACCATTCTCTGTAACATTTTTTCAACCCATTGAGATTTTGCTTCCTGGCGATTGTTGTCAGTTTGGCTCAAATAAACTCATAAAAAATCTTACAGGTTTGGGTATTTTTTACATTGACACACCTTTTAGTCATATCCCTCTGTCCAGCTGTTCAGTTTCTTAGCTACAAACAGCACATTTATTGAAGAGAAAAGTGGTTCGCAGAATGTCAGCTCACATCATTGTGTTTTCCTTCTGCTGAGATCATGATCAATTACTTGTCAACTTGGCAGCTCCAAAAGAGCTTTTTTTTCTATATTTTATTCAGTTTTACTAGTTGTTCTTGGCATGAATATCAGCTTGCCTCAAGCAGAAAATATAATTATTTTCTCAGAATTCTTTTCCCAGAAAAAGAATTCTCAGGAAGCCCTGATTTTTATACAGCGACTCTAATTACTCAATTCTTGGAAAGTCAAAGGTGAAAAGTTGTTTTTATCTATTAGCTATTTTTACAATAATGATGCAAAACAATCGCAACATCTCAGTGCTCTACCAAAATGAGCATTTATTTCTCATACATCTATGGGTCAGCTGAGCATGGGCTGATCTAAGTTGGTAAATCACTTTCAAGCTGTGGGGCTGGCTGGCTGCGTTCAGGTCCTCATCCAGGCTTGCTCCATGTTTGTTTATTCTGAGCTCAGGCTAAAGGGGAAGCACTTTTTATGGTGAAGGCAGAGGAAAGGCCAACACATTTTCCCCCTTTCTTGTGTTGTATTGTTACAGAATGGGAGAAAGTCAAAATCCCGGACTCTGCAGTTTGGAAATGGGGGGCAGGGGCGGGGGGGGGGGAGGTGAGGCTCAGTGGACTAGCCTTTGTCCTTTGCTTGCCAAGAAAATAGGATGAAAAGGCTTACAGTGCTGCAAAAAATTTTGTCAGTGGTCAGGACTGTTTACTATACCCACTACCTCAAAGGCTGTGATGGGGGATTTTAAATAGGGTGGCAACCATTAATCTCTCTCTTTCTCCCTCTCCTCTCCCTCTTAGAGGGACCTGCAGACAGATACACTGCTTGCCTGAGGTACAGGAAAGGACTCATCTGGTTTTGAGGGAGGTGGTCAAGGTGTGGAGGGGGTCATGCAGCTTGGGCCAAGATAGGGAATTGCATGCAATGCACAAGACCCTCCCTAACTGAGTACAGCAGCTGCTGGGAACTTTGAATTTATGACTGGAAAATGCCAAGCTGTAAACTGTTGCATTGGTGAAAGACAGTGCCTCTTGCTTTTCTATTTTAAAACTGGTCTGATCTGGTAGGGTTGTATATTTTGGGTGTTTTAAAGGGAGTGGGACTTAACGGCAGAATTGCACCTTTAATCTAAATATTTGTATAAACAAAATACTCTTCCTTTTCACCAAACTCTGTTATTAATAGTTTTCCTTTTTGGTGATGGGCAAAATGAGGAACCCCCAAGGGTCCTGTGATAGTATCACCTCAAATGGGGGACTCAGATGTTGGAAAAAGTTAATAGCTAATAAACTTAGTAATCAATGTATGTAAGAAGCTATTTTTTCAGGAACTGAAGGTATGACCCATCTTGACTCCAGGAAACCATAGGCAGTTCCACCTTTGTGCCTCAGGAGGACTGCAAGCCATCAGGATGGTATCTGAGCCATTGTATCCTGGGGTGAGATGACCACCATTTGGGACACAGATGAAAGAATGATGCAGTTTTTACCTCATTAAATCTTTTCCTGAATTTCAAACCCCTTACTTACACTCTTCTCTCCTTATACAAAGTTCATTTATAATGGAATATAAGCCAGTCTGTTAGGATACAAACCCACTGTCTTCTCAGATTGCACAACATCTGAATAAAGCACCCATAAAGATTGAATCCCTGTCTTTGATGATTGGGCCTGGTAGGTGATAGGCAGCACTAACACCTGCTTTTCTGGTTTTACTAATATCCCATTGGCTGAAGCAAATCACACAGTCAAGTTCAAAATCAAGGGATAGGAGATAAACCATGCCTTTTTGGTTTTTAGAGGAACTATAAAGCTACATGGCAATGGACATGGTTCCATGGAGGAGTGAAGAATTAAGGTGATAATTCAATGTGCCATATTGATTTTTTCCCTAGAAACAGGAATTCTAGGGGCCTGTGCTTGGCTGTGTAGTCACCAAGGAGACCTCACTGCTATGTAGCTGCTGCCATGCCTCAAAGCTACTGCTGGCTGCAAGTTTGTGATCCCATAGTGGTGATGGCCTGGAATTTGCACAGCCATTTGCCAACTATTTTTCTGATTTTTTTATTGGGGAATTCTTTGCCCAAATCAGTGTAAGAATCTCAAGTGTCCTGCTATCATAAATGTCAAAGTCAAGGAAGAAAAGGATGATTTTTACCGTCTTTCTGCTTTCTAGTTTCACATTTGGTAAACTCAGTATGGAACTCTTTTTGTAGGAGTATCTGGAAAATACAAGTCCCAGACTTCCATTTCTAGAAAATGTAATAAAGAGAGAGAGAAGTAAAAAAGAAGATGTAATAAAGACTTTTAATGGAGATGGTGACAATGCTGTATGCCGACCCACATCTGGAGCCAGCTTGAGTCACAAAAACCTGAGGTAAGGGATCTACACAGAAAGGAGGCTCTTGAAGGAACCACATGAGTACTCCAGCCTATTTTACTGTAGTCACATAGGGCCTCTCCTGTCCCTTAAGTTGCTCCCTTCTCATGCTCCCTCCCTGCCACTGCTAGGCTAATCAGAAACTCCTGTTAACAAGGCAGAGAAGGAGGAGTGAAAGCACAAGGTGGAGAAGGAGGAAAACTACTACTTTCCCATTTTCTGTTGCAGCCTTATACAGGCATGAGTCAGGCCAGATGTTGGGGACTCAAATGTTGGAAAAATTTTTAGTTTCAGGTAATAGCTAAAAACTTAGGAATGCATGTAAAAAGCTATTGTTTCAGAAACTAAAGATATGACCCATCTTGACCTCAGAAGACCATAAGCAATTCCACCTTTGTGTCTTTAGAGGACTGCAAGCAATCAAGATAGTATCTGAGCCAGATACTATCTCCACAGTTAGACAGTCACCACAGACAAAGACCACCACCCAGGTCACAGATGAAAGAATACTGCAGCTTTTATCTGATTAACTTCTCCCTGAATTTCAAAACCCTTACTTACACTTTTCTTCTTTTAAAAAGGGTCAGGACTTTCAGCCAAGATGAAGGCATAGGAAGACACAAGGCATCTCCCTTCACAACTAAGAAGGAATACAACTACCTCAAAACTAAAAACAACCAGAAGTTCCAGAAAATTGAGCTGAATAGAAGTCCAACAAAGATATAAAGAAAAAATACTCATCCAAACAAGTAAGAGGGACAGAGTCAGGGCAGAGAGGATGCAGTGTGGAGGCAGTGCCAGTGGCTGTGGCAGGCCAGAGGAAAGGTTAGTTACACATTTTAAAAAGTAGTGAGGGACATCTGAGGAGTGCTCAGAAGAGCATCAGGAGAAGCTCATGGTTCCAGTGCCCGGGGCAGGGGAGTTAGGGAGTAGAAAGTGCCCATTGCTTCTGACTACAAACCAGTGGGGGTTGGGCTGGAGGAAGAAAGTGCCCATTTCTCAGCAGAGTCCATTTGTTTAGAGGGCCCCATAGTCCTAGAACATCCACAGACCCATCCACTCTGGGGACCATGGCCAGGGCAACATCTAGAGAGATGCCAGTCCCGTACAGGAAGCGGGAGAAGTGCTTGGAAAGGGGCAAGTGCTGAGCAAGTAGCATTGTTCCTTCTCAGACCCCTTCCCCACATACAAAGCCACAACATGGTGAAACAGGTCACCACATACTAATGAATAACTAAGGCTCTACCCCTTACAATGTAACAGGTGTGACAACTCTAAGACACATAGGCAAACACAGGAGCCTGTCAAGTTGAAGAGACAGAGAAATATGGCTTAAGAGAGGGAACAGATTAAGGTTTCAGTGAGAGAACTAAGCAGTGAGGAGAAAGCCAGCCTAACAGATACAGAGTTCAAAACACTGGTGATAAAAATGCCCACAGATTTGACAGATACACTTGACTAAAATGCAGAAGGAAAGAAGTGAAAGCTATGCTAAGTGAAACGAAGGAAAATCCACACAAAACCAATGGCAAAGGTAAGGAAACTAAGGTTCAAATCAATGATCAGGAACATAATGAAAAAATAAATAGTCAATCACTAAAGAATGAAGAAATAAGAATTGAAAATAAAGAAGAAGAAGACTTAGGAACCTCTGGGACAACTTTAAATATGCCAACATCTGAATCATAGGGGTTGCCAGAAGAAGAGGAACAGAAATTGAAAACTTATGTGAAAAAATAATGAAGGAAAATTTCCCAAATTCGATGAAGGAAATAGACATACAAGTCCAGATAGCACAGAAAGTCCCAAACAAGCTAGACCCAAATCAGACCACACCAAGATACATCATAATTAAAATGCCAAAGATTAAAGATAAAGATAGAATCTTAAAAGCAGTAAGGGAAAAGAAGAGAGTTACCTACAAGGGGTTTCTATAAATCTACCAGTTGATGTCTCAAAAGAAACTTTGCAGGCAGGAAGGGACCAGCAAGAAATATTCAAAGTGATGAAAAGCAAGGACCTACAACCAAGATTACTCTATCCAGCAAAGCTATAATTTAGAATGGAAAGGCAGATAAAATGCTTCCCAGACAAGGTAAAGCTAAAGGAGTTCATCATCACCAAGCCATTATTGTATGAAATGTTAAAGGGACTTATTTAAGAGAAAGAGGATCAAAACTATGAATGTTAAAATGAGAACAAACTCACAACAATCAACAATAGAACCAAGATAGAAAGAAAGAAAGAAAGAAAAGAAAAAAAAAACCACCTAAGCAAACAACCAGAATAGGAATAAAACCATAGGTATGGGGATTATTTGGAGGGTTATCAGTTGGGAGAGGAAAGGGAGAAATGGGGAAATGGTGCAGAGATTAAGAAGCAAAACTGCTAAGTATAAAATAGACAGTGGGAAATTAAGAATAATATAGGACAGGGTAAAGCCAAGGAACTTATATGCACAACCCCTATACCTGAACTAAGGTTGGGGGTGGGGATTGTTAGAGGGGTGGAGGCAGAGGGGAACAAAAAGAAAAGAAATTGGGACAACTGTAATGTAATCAATAAAATATACTTAAAGCCCTGGCTGGTGGCACAGTGGATAAGGCATTGGCCTATGAACCCAAGGGTCGCCAGTTCGATTCCCCAGCTGGGGCGCATGGTCAGGTTGCAGGCGAAGTCTCCTGCCGGGTCTGTGGCTGGAGACGGGTGGGAGGCAACCATGCATTGATGTCTCTCTCCCTCTCTGCCTCTCTCCCTTCCCCTCTCTCTAAAAATAAGAAATAAAATCTTTAAAAATAATAAAAAATAAATAACAAAATATACATAAAAAATTAAAAGGGCAAGTTTAAAATGGCATTTAAGATGGTCTGTTAAGGTACAAACCCATTGTCTTCTTAGATAGCCAACCATCTGAATAAAGCATCCATGAAGATTCAGTCCTTGACTCTGTTTATTAGGTCTGGTAGACTACAGGCAGCATGAACACCAGCTTTTCTGGTTTCAGTAGGAGTGAAGGGGCAGCTTAGCCTTTAGATGAAGTTGGAAATTTAGATTGCCACATAAGATAGGATATTTTAAGTAAAAATATAAACCTGTTTTGTAACCAGAAGTTACAGGACAAATTTATTGTTACCTAAGAGTAATCAAAGAAGTCAAGTGACTTGCCCTAGATTTTATCCAAAGGGCAGGGAGAAGCTACCTGCTGAGCAGGTTTAAATAGGTCACTGGTAAAAAAAAAAAAATGATTAAAGTAGTTTGCTGATTACATTCATAAGCTTGACTCTTTCAACATAATGTATATATTTCTTTTCTTTCTTTCTTTCTTTCTTTCTTTTTTTAAAGATTTTATTCATTACCTTTAGAGAGAAGGGCAGGGAGGGAGGAAGAAAGGGAGAGAAACATCAATGTATGGTTGCCTTTCACCTGCCTCCAGCTACGGACCTGGCTGGGGAATCTTGCAACCTGGTTATGTGCCCTGAGTGGGGAATCAAACCAGCAACCCTTGTATTCGCACGCCAGCGCCATCCATTGAGCCACACCAGCCAGGGCTTGGATATATTTCTTAATTTAATTTAATACGCCATTATAAAGGCAGATTATAGTACCTGTCTATTATGTTTCTCCTTAAATTTAAAGTATGGAATTATTTGCCTAAGTCACCTTTTAACTCCTCATTTTTATGTATTTCAGAAGGCATGTTTCTGAAAGTGAAATGACTCTCAAGATGGGGAGAAAAGAACTAACTGTTGGGAGCTGTACTAGGTCTATTTTTTTTTTTTTTGACAGGATCCATGTTATTTGGTTATTTTTTAAAGTATATTTTATTGATTATGCTGTTACAGTTGTCCAAATTTTTCCTTTTCTCCCCTCCACCCTGTACTCCCCTTTCCCTCCAGCAATCCTACTCCCCTTAGTTCATGACCACGAGTCATGCAAGTTCTTTGACTTCAACATTACCTATACTATTCTTAGCATCCCCCTGTTTATTTTTGTACCTATTTTTATACTTCTCAATTCCTGCACCATTTCCCCCTTTCTTCCCCTTGTACTAAGTCTTTTATTTACTTTTTAAGATTTTATTTATTTTTAGAGAGAGGGGAAGGGAGCGAGGCAGAGAAGGAGAAAGATATCTACGTATGGTTGCCTTTCACCTGCCTCCAGCTAGGGATCTGGCTGGAGACCTGGCTTGTAACCTCATTATGTGCCCTGGCTGGGGAATCTAACCAGCAGCCGTTGGGTTTGCAGGCCAGCGCCTTATCCACTGTGCCAACAGCCAGGGCCCCCTGTACTAAGTCCTTTAAAGGAAGCTTGTTAAATCTGCACAGGAGAAACCCTCCCCACATTTAGAAATGAAGAAAAGTGAACATTAGAGAAGGGATGCTATTTCTTAGAGCTCCAGACCTAGGAAGTGAAGATAGAGCTGAAAGCCACATTCCCCCAACCTGGGGTTTGCTTCTTGCCTTTTAGATAAGTGGCTCTGTTGTGCACCCTTTAGTTGTCAGTGAAGCTTTCGTCTTCACTCCTTTCCTCTCGCCATCCTTTCTTTTCCCTCTCCCTTCCCTTTTGTTTTTTGTTTTGTTTGTTTGTTTTGGCTTTTTTAGTCTGTGTAAATTATCTGTTCATCTTCAGTGATAAGCAGTATAATCCTGCAAGGAACCAGATTTAATTCCTATGGACTCTCTGTTTTGGAAAATATGCTATTATCATTTTGTTGATGGACAAACTTCCAGGGGGTGGAAGATTTGAAGGAGTGGGAGCACCCAAGCACAGCGGAACCCGAGGCCGGCAGCGCGTGATGTCCACGTCAGGTGGGCCATAGGAACATGACTGACAGGCTGGGCTGGGACGCCAGGTGGCCAGGGACTGCAGGTCCAAGGCCTGGACCAGGCACAGAGCCTCCGGGTGTTCTCTTACCCGCAGCTGTGACTGATGTGTAGCTACTGGAACCAGCAAGAAAAGCGCCAGCCTTCCTCAGTGTGTTTCTAGCGCCCTCTACTGTTTAGCATCTTGCTCACAGCAAAGGAGAGATGCTTAAGGGAATCTTGTCTGTAGAGCAACACACTGAAGGATGGATTTGGAGCCGCGAAGTAAGGTAAACCAGGCTTATTATCTTCCTTTGGGTCCCCTCCCAAGTACTGTCTCCCCCTCCCCACCACAATAACCAGTAAACTGGTTTTATAGCAATCACTTGAGTTTATCACCTAACCATGCAGCCTTAAATGCTACAGGTCTTTTTGGCTTGGTTTAGTTTGCAAGTGTTCTCTTTTTTGTGTGGCGTCCTACACCCTACATGATTCTTTAAGGTTCGTCATACATTTTGGAGGGTATAAAACTGGAAATGGAATCGTTGGGTCATAGGGGGTTTGCCTGTCTTCTAATTCAGTAAAGCCAAACTGCACTGAAATTGATGTACCAATTCGCATATGTGTAAAGAGACCTCCCTGTGGATTTAATGTGTACTTCTCTGATGACTAACGGAGTTGAACAATGTTTTATGTTAATTGGCCACTCCTCCCTTGTGAAGTGCTTGTGGGTTACTTGTGGGTTTCTTATTGATTTGTAGGAATTTCTTTCAGTTTGATGCATTGCAAATATTTTCTACCATTTCTTTTTTAATTACTAATATATTTTTGTTAATGTATTTTTTATTGATTTCCTCCCATTTTATGGCTTTCTTTTGATAGAACATTTTAATTTTAATGTAGTCAAATGAAGCTATCTTTTATATTAGTGCTTTGTGTTTCCAGCTTTTAAGTGCTCCATACCTTGAGACTGATGGGGACTCAAATGTTGGAAAATGTTAGCTGATACACTTAGTAATCAATGTATGTAAAAAGCTATTGTTTCAGAAACTGGAGGAATGACCCACCTTGACTCCAGGAAACCATAAGCAGTTCCACCTTTGTGCCTCAGGAGGACTGTAAGCAACCAAGATGTCATCTGAGCTATTGTACTCCAAGGAGAGATGACCACCATCCAGGACACAGATGAAAGAATGCTACAGCTTTCATTTCATTAACTTTTTCCATGAATTCCATACCTGTTGCCTACACTTTTCTCTTCTTATAAAACGGGCCCATTTATAATGAATTTAAGATGGTCTGTTAGGGTACAAACCCTCTATCCTTTCAGATCATCAACCATCTGAATAAAATGTCCATAAAGATTTAATCCTTGTCTCTGCTTATTGGATCTGGTAGGTGATAGGCAGCACCAACACCAGCTGTTCTGGTTTCAAGATCATGAAAATATTCCCCTATGCTATTTTCAAGAAGCTTTAGTATATTACCTTTCACATTTAGTTATGGAATCCACTTAAAGTAGATGTTTGGGTAAGTTTTAATATTGGGCTCAAGTTTCTTTTTTTCTATAAGGATATTCAATATTAATGCAGGTAACCCTCATATAACAGTTGTTAGGTTCCTAAAAATTGCCATGTTATGCAAATCCATGTTATATGAAACAAAGAACTAATACAGAAAAGGAAGTTAGGTTCCAAAAACTTTTTTAAAGCATACTTTTATAGTTTTATAATTAAGAGAAATATTAAAGCAATTTTCACCAAAAGTATGACATATTAATATGTATTAAATAACATTTTCTTCATCATAACTACTAAGCATTGTTAAATGAGAGCGATTTTTTTTTTTGAAAAGATATCTCATCCTCTGAACTTTCTTCAGCATTATCTTGACTTCTATCTTGTACTTTTGGCAAAAAAAAAAAAAATCTGTTATTTTAGATTGCTTGCTTTTAACTGAGAGATATTTGTAAATTTCATTAATTTCAAATGAGATATCTTTTTGTCTTTTTTAAAAAGATTTTTATTCATTATTTTTAGAGATAAGGGCAAAGAGGGAGAAAGGGAGAGAAACATCAATGTATGGTTGCCTTTCACCTACCTCCAGCTACTAACCTGGCTGGAGGCCAAGCTTGCAACCTGGTTATGTGCCCTGACTTGGAATCGAACCAACGACCTTTGGGTTTGGCAGGCTGGCACCTTATCCACTGAGCCATTAGCTAGGGCCAATCTTTTGGTCTTAAAAGCTCTTATTATATTCTGTGTTGTTCAGGGATTACCCTAATTTTGAATGAGATATTTTTTGCTCTTATAAGCTCTTATTATGCTCCATGTTGTTCAGGGATTTCTCAAATCATGTTAGAGTGAAACCCTGTTCTAGGGTGCCATGTTGTATGAGGATCCCCCTACCCCCATTCTCAAAACATGTTAGAATGAAACAATGTCATAGAAGTGCCATGTTAAAGGGGGGTTACCTGTACTTTAAATAAATATGAAATTTAAAAAAATAAACTGAGCCCTGGCTGGTAGCACAGTGGATAAGGTGCCATCCTGTGGACCCAAAGACTGCTGGTTGGATTCCCAGCCTAGGGCACATAACCAGGTTGCAAGCCAAGACTCCAGCCAGATCTGTAGTTGGAGACAGGTAAAAGGCAACCATACATTGATGTTTCTCTCCCTCTCTGCTTCTTTCCCTTCCCCTCTCTCTAAAAATAATAAATAAAAAATAAACTGACCCACCCAAGAAAATAAAGAGAATGATAAGTAAATGGTTCATTTCTTGAAGTTGTAAATCTTGATGCCAAAACCATAGGGAAAGATATGAGAAAGGAAACTCATCAGCCAATCTCATTTTATGTAGTAGTAGTCATAGTAGTAGTGGTACTAACTGGTAAGGTTTATTAAGCTTGTTATACATGTCAGGCACCATTACACAGGTTTTTCTGTTGCTGTTTTCTAACATCTTTATTGAGATATAACTCATATACAAAGAATTTCATGTATTTAAAGTACAAAATTTGATGTTTGGATGTGCAAACACTCATGATACCATCATCACAGTTTAAATTAAAATACAAATCTAATACCTCTCAATATTTTTGTTTCTTTGCTTTTTAAAAAATTTTATGCATGAATGGTAAGAACACTTACCATTACAACGGACCTCTTAAAATTGTGAAGTGCGTGACATTATGTTGTTAAATATAAGTATTATGTTTATTATTATTGTCTATTTTATCAGTAGGATTGTAAGGTTTACAGAGTTAGGTAATTTGCACATGATACAAACCAGGCAGTCCTCCAGAATTCTGTTTTAAATGAGGGCAATATAGCCTATGAATGGAGAAGAAACCTGGTTCCAATTGGTTGTTTGAAGACACAGAGCTGAAACAGTGCAGGTGCATAACTACTGCAAGGTAAAAGTTCTATGAAGAGCCCTGAGGGATCAAAGATGGCGACGTTCTCGAGTGCCAGAGCAGCTAGAGGACAGGATAGGGAGCACAAGATGTCTGCAGGACCCTAAGAATTGGAGCGGTAAGTATCTGGACTTAGTAGAGCACAGCCCAGAGGCTGCAGAGACTACAGGAGAGCAGATGAGACAGTTCCAAACCAGCCAGTGGGCCGAGGTCGGCTCTGGGCAGTGGCAGCTCTACCCAGAGGGGCGTCTTTAACTGAAGACAGCTCCAGGCTCCCTGGCAACTAGAAATCTGAGCAGTGAAGTGCGGGCAGTGAGGGAAAATTCTGGAGGGAATGAGGAATTGAACTTTTGCAGGGGAGGGACTGCGTGAGAGCCTCGCTCCAGCGACAGAGAGAGGAAGCTCCTCACTGGGCCAGAGACGAAGAAGAAGAGACCTGTGGGGAGCAGGAGCAGAGGAGCAGGGAAGTGCATCAGCGAGAGCAGCCAAAAATGGTGCTGCTGGGCCACCAGGGAAACAGCAGCTTGAAGCCCCTGTGAGGGGACAGGCTCAGCCCCACGCACCCACACCAGGCCCCCAGGCTTCCACGAAAACTCCAAACTGCAATCCACGAACTTGCAGCTGGGGCAACTGACCCGCCCATTGCAGGCAACAAAGGCTGTGCTACGGATGCTCTGGGGAACCAGGCACGAATCACAGAGTCGGCGGTGAAGGACTACTGGAAGAACAGGACTGCCTGGAGAGTTGGCCCTCGCCCAGGAGAGCCGGGCACTATTGGCGGACCCCAGGCACTGCTGGCAAGCAGGGGATGCCTCCTCTGGGAGTTGCAGGGGCAGGGCCATTCATCACAGAAGCCAGTGAGGTTGCAGGCCGCCCTGCAGGAGAGCCAGGTGCCCATCGCAGGCAGGAACCTCCTCCAAGAGCTGGAGGGGGAGGAGCAGTTATAGACATCACAGAAGCACCCTGCTAGACTTCAAACGGAAGCAGAGAAGGTAGGGCCCCAGAACACAGGCAGCCCTGCAACCCAGCTAGACTACTGGAGGCCGAGCCTACCTGGGGGCTGACACTCAGAATCAGCCCTGACTGTGACAACCATAGACCCTGCCACTCCAAGACCACACAGCTAGACAATAGACTGCAGAGACCTGACCAAGAAAAAGAGGTAGAATCAGGAAATGGATCACTACTAATCTCAAGCACCTGAGTTACACCGAGAGCTACATGAACTATTAATCCCTAAGGAGCAGCTAAAAAACAGTGTATGAGAAAGGATAGAAAGAGTGTCTCACAATCAACCAACTGGAAGGAAAGGAGCAACCTACACAACCAATCCAGAATACAACCAGACAGCCCAAGTTAATGACATAAAGGCCACCCCAAGAGCAACAAGTGGAGAAAATCTAGGAGACTGCAACACTGAACTCCACAAATCTCCTAACACAGAAGGGTGCTCAACTAAGGCAAGGAAGCAAAGCAGATTAATCCAAGGGGAAAAAAAAAGGAAACAAACAAACAAAAAAAAACAAGCAACAACAGACACCCAAAATGGGGGGAAAAAGAATCAGTCCATCAGCAAAAGGAAAGGAAAAAACCCCAGAAAGATCACAAAATGAAACAGAATACACAATATATCAGATAAGGAATTCAAAAGAATGATGATAGAGAAGCTCAAAGAGATCAGCCAGCTCAAAGAAAACTATAAACAACTCCAGGGAAGTTACAAGGAACTTACTGAGAGCTACACCAGCATCAAAAAGGACTTAGAAACTATCAGTAAGAGCCAGGAGGAAATGAATACATTTTCTGAATTGAAGAATACAGTAGAAGGAATCAACAGTAGGCTAGAGGAAGCAGAGGACCAGATCAGCGAGTTGGAGGACAATGTAGACAAATACTCCAAGACAATACAAGAGAATGAAAAAAGGCTGAACAAGACTGAAGAGGGTTTAAGAAAGCTGCAGGACAACATGAAACACAATAACATCCACATCATAGGGATACCAGAAGGAGAACAGAAACAAAGAATGGAAAACCTGTTCAAAAAAGTAATGAGAGAAAATTTCCCTAACATGATGAGTGAAAACATTACTCAAGTTCAGGAAGCAAAGAGCGTCCCAATGATGATCAACTCAAACAGACCAACTCCAAGGCACATCATAATTAAAACGGCAAATTACAAAGACAAAGAGAATCCTAAAAGCATCAACAGAGAAACAACAAATAACATATAAGGGAGCTCTGATAAGGCTATCACATGATTATGCAACAGAAACAATTCAAGCCAGAAGGGAATGGCAAAAAGTATTTCAAGTAATGGGAAACAAAGGCCTGCAACCAAGAATATTCTACCCAGCAAGGCTCTCATTCAAGATTGAAGGAGAAATAAGGAGTTACCCAGACAAAAGAAGACTAAAAGAATACATCTCTACCAAACCAGCATTTCAGGAAATGCTAAAGAGCCTATTTTTTAAGTAAATAAAATGAAGAAACACAGAAAGCCAAAGAGGAATACAGGTACAAAGTGAGAAAATGGCAACAAATAAGTATCAATCAATAATAACCTTAAATGTAAATGGATTAAATGTGCCACTCAACAGACATAGGGTAGCCAAAAGATAAGAAAACATGACCCACATATATGCTGTCTTCAACAGACCCAACTCAGAACAAGAGATGGACACAGATTGAGAGTGAAGGGATGGAACAATATATATAAAGAAAATGGGAAGAGGGGAGAAGATGGCGACAGAATAGAGAGCAGTGCTGATGGTGTTCTCGAGTACCAGAGCAGCTAGAGGACAAGATAGGGAGCGTGAGACATCTTCAGGACCCTAGGAATTGGAGCGGGCAGCATCTGGACACAGGGGAGCACAGCCCAGAGGCAGAGGAGGCCAGCAGGGCAGTAGGTGAGACGTTCCCGACCGACCGGCAGGCGGGCCGAGGTCGGCTCTGGGCAGTGGCGGCTCTGCCCAAAGGGGCGCGTTTGACTGAGGCCAGTTCTGGGCTCCCTGGCGACTGGAAGTCTCAACAGTGAAGTGTGGGCAGCGAGGGCAAACGCTGTAGGAAACTCAGAATTTAACTCTTTCAGGGGAGGGACTGTGTGAGAGACTCACTCTGGCAACAGGGAGAGGAGGCTCCTCTCAGGGCTAGAGGCGGAAGAGAAGAGTCCTGCGGGAAGCCGGAGCAGGGGAGAGGGGAAGTGCACCAGCCAGGGTGGCGAGAGGGCCGAAAAAGGTGCTGCTGGGACACTGGGGAAACAGCAGCTAGAAGCCCCTGCAAGGGGGGAGGCCCAGCCCAGAGCAACCACACAGGCCCCCAGGCTCCCAGGAAACTCCAAACGGCAAGCCAGCAAGCCGGGAACCAGTAGCGGGGGCAACTGACACACCACTGCCGGAGACAAAGGCCCCACCGCCCCCGCCTGGGAGGGGCTCATCACAGAGGTCGCCTAAAGGACTCCGCAGAGAGCTGGTTGGCTTGCAGGAGTGGGGCCAGCCCCGGAAGGGCGGGACAGTGTAGGCGGACTCCTGACAGTGTTGAGTGACAGGGGCGGCCTCCTCCCAGAACTGCGGGGGCGGGGCCTGTCGTCACAGGGACTTGCAAAGTTGCGGGCTGCCCTGCAGGGGTGCTGGGTGCTCGTCCTGGGCAGGAACCTCCGCCAGGAGTGGGAGGGGGCATCCTGCGGGTTCCAGAATACCGGCAGCCCTAAAACCCAGCCAGGCTGCTGAAGGCCCAGCCTACCTGGGGGCAGACACTCAGAATCAGCCCTGACTGTGACAATCAGAGGCCCTGCCACGCGCCAAGACCAGCTAGAATATAGACTATAGATTGTAAAGTCCTGAACAAGAAAAAGAGGCAGCCTCAGGAAAGGGATTGCTGCTAATCTCAAGCATCTGAGTTATAGCGAGAGCAATATGAACTATTAATCCCCAACATATCCTTTGCAAAAGTTACTTCTCACATATTCTTAATCCCCACCATATCTCAATCCACCTAAATACCCAAGACCCTCCCCCTATTTGAATTAAAGTCTGCTCACTCTGTGGCTATAACGCATTCCCAGTCCTCAATCTAAGTATTCCTCCTTTCCGCAGTCTTTCTAAACCCTTTCTTTATACTTTCCTTCCTTCCACTTTTTTTTTTTTTTTTTTTAATTTTTCTTTTCCTTTTCTTCCCAGTAAAGCCCACAGGTTCTGGCTCCACCTGGACCAATCAGAAATCATAAAGGGGGAACAGACACCTAAAACCTTTCTTTAATAATATTGATTTCTCTTTGTCTTGTGACTTTCTCCCACTTTTTTTTTCTTCTTTCTTTCTTTCTTTCTCCTTCCTTTTCTCCCTAATAAAACCCACTGGTCGTGGCTCCACCTGGACCAAACAGAGACCACAAAGGGTGAACAGACACCTAAACCTTTTCTTTATTAATATTGATTTCTCTTTCTCTTGTGACTTTCTCCTTTTTTTCTTTCTTTTTCTTCCCTCTGCTAAAAGCCCTCAGGTCCAGGCTCCATCTGGACCAGTAAGGGATTATTAAGGGTGAACAGCCATCTAAACCCTTTCTTCTTATTATTATTATCATTTTTATTTCTTTGTTCCTTTTGCATTTTTTTTCTTTGTTTGTTTGGTTTGGTTTGGATTGGTTTGGTTTTTTGTTTTTGGTTTTATTTTTTTGTTTGTTTGTTTGTATTTGTTTGTGTTTCCGCTAAAAGCCAACAGGCCCAGAATACAACCAGACAGCCCAAATAAAGGACACACCAAGAACAGCAAGTGGAGAAAATCTAGGAGACGGCAACATTGAACTCTACAAATCTCCTATCAAAGAAAGGTGCTCAACTAAGGCAATCAAGCAAAGCAGGTTAACCCAAGGAAAGAACAAAAATAAATAAATAAATAAAAAGCAAGCAACAACAGACATCCAAAATGGAGAAAAAAAGAATCAGTCCATCACCAAAAGAAAAGGAAGAATCCCCAGAAAGAACACAAAATGAAACAGATGTACCGGGAATATCAGAAAAGGAATTCAAAAGAATGATGATAGAGAAGCTCAGTGAGCTCAGCCACATCAAAGAAAACTGTAAACAACTCCAGGAGAACTACAAAGAACTCCAGGAAAATTACAAACAACTCCAGGAGAGTTACAAGGAACTAACTGAGAACTACAACAGCATGAAAAAGGACATGGAAACCATCAATAAGTGCCAGGAAGAAATGAAGAATACAATTTCTGAATTGGAGAATACAGTAGAAGGAATCAAAAGTAGCCAAGAGGAAGCAGAGGAACGGATCAGTGAGTTGGAGGATAATGTAGACAAATACTCCAAGACAGTACAAGAGAATCAAAAAAGGCTGAATAAGACTGAAGAGGGGTTAAGGGACCTGCAGGACAACATGAAATGTAACAACATCCGTATCATGGGGATATCAGAAGGAGAAGAGAAACAAGGAATGGAAAACCTGTTCAAAAAAGTCATGATAGAAAATTTCCCGAACATGATGAGTGAAAACATTAATCCAGTTCAGGAAGCACAGCGGGTCCCAATGAGGATCAACCCAAACAGACCAACACCAAGGCACATTATGATTAAAATGGCGAATTTCAAAGACAAAGAGAGAATCCTAAAAGCATCAAGAGAGAAAAGACAAATAACATACAAAGGGGCTCCAATAAGGCTATCAAATGATTATTCAAAAAAAACAATTCAAGCCAGAAGGGAATGGCAAAAAGTATTTCAAGTAATGGGAAACAAGGGCCTGCAACCAAGAATGCTCTACCCAGCAAGGCTCTCATTCAAGATAGAAGGAGAAATAAGGAGCTTCCCAGACAAAAAAAGACTAAAAGAATACATCTCTACCAAACCAGCATTGCAAGAAATGCTAAAGGGTCTGCTATAAAAAGAAGTAAACAAATAAAATGAAGAAACAGAGAAAGCCAAAGAGGAATACAGACACAAAGGGAGAAAATGACAATGAATAAGTATCAATCAATAATAACCTTAAATGTAAATGGATTAAATGCACCAATCAAAAGACAAAGGGTAGCCAAATGGATAAGACAACATGACCCACATATATGCTGTCTTCAAGAGACCCACCTCAGAACAAAAGATCGACACAGATTGAGAGTGAAGGGATGGAAAACTATATATCAAGCAAATGGACACGAAAAAAAAGCTGAAGTATCAATACTGATTTCAGATAAAATAGATTTTACAATGAAGGCCACAAAAAGGAACAAAGATGGACATTTCATAATACTCACGGGAACGATCCATCAAGAAGAAATAACTCTGATAAACATATATGCACCCAACTTAGGAGCTCCGAAATATATAAGGAAAATCTTGGAAGACTTTAAAAAAGACATAGACAGCAACACACTAATAGTAGGGGACTTTAATACCCCACTATCAATAATGGACAGATCTTCCAAACAAAAAAATCCCCTAAGATGTTGTGTCATTGAAAAACACTCTAGAGGAAATGGACCTAACTGATGTATACAGAGTCTTGTACCCCAAAGAAGCAAAATACACATTCTTTTCAAATGCACATGGATCATCCTCTAAGATAGACCACCACATGGTATGTCACAAGACAAGCCTCCACAAATACAGGAAAATTGAAATCATACAAAGTTTCTTCTCAGATCACAATGGCTTGAAACTAGAAACCAAATTCAAGAAAAAAAACCCAAATTTTTCTAACTCATGGAGACTGAATAACATACTTTGAAGCAATGAAGGGGTCAACAATGAGATCAAAGATGAAATCAAAAAGTTCCTGGAAACAAATGACAATGAACACACAACAGCCCAACACCTATGGGATACAGCAAAGGCAGTTCTCAGGGGGAAATTTATAGCAATACAGGCCTTCCAAAAAAGGTTACAAGAAGTTCATAAAAACAACCTAACCACAAAGCTGCAAGAACTAGAGGAGCAACAACAAACAAAGCCCAGAGTAAGTAGAAAGAAGGAAATCATCAAGATCAGAGCAGAACGAAATAACTCAGAGATTCAAACTACAATTCGAAGAATCAACAGGTCCAGGAGCTAGTTCTTTGAAAAAATAAACAAAATTATCCAGACTCATCAAGAAAAAGACAGAGAGGACCCAAATAAACAGAATCAGAACTGAAAGAGGAGAAATGAGAACTGATACCTCAGAAATACAAAAGATTGTAAGAAATTACTACAAACAACTCTATGACAAAAAATATGACATCCTGGATGAAATGGACACTTTTCTGGAAAGGTATAATCTACCAAAACTGAACCCAGAAGAAGCAGAAAGCCTGAATAGGCCAATAACAACTAATGAAATTAAAGAAGTAATCCAAAATCTCCCAAAGCACAAAAGCCTTGGACCAGATGGCTACACAGGTGAATTTTACCAAACATTTAAAGAAGAACTAACTCCTATCCTCCTCAAACTCTACCAAAAAATTCAGGAAGAGGGAAGACTCCCAAACTCTTTCTATGAGGCCAATATTATTCTAATCCCAAAACCAGGGCAAGACACAACTAAGAAAGAAACCTACAGGCCAATATCACTGATGAGCCTAGATGCTAAAATTCTCAACAAAATATTGGCCAATCGGATTCAGCAATATATTACAAAGATCATACACCATGATCAAGTGGGCTTCATCCTAGGGATGCCAGGATGGTACAACATTCGTAAATCAATCAATGTAATACACCACATCAACAAATTGAAAGATTAAAACCATATGATCATATCAGTAGATGCTGAAAAAGCATTTGATAAAGTGCAGCAACCATTTATGATAAAAACCCTCAGCAAAATGGGAATTGAGGGAGCATACCTCAACATCATAAAGACCATCTATGAGAAACCTGAAGCCAACATCATACTTTAATGGACAAAAACTGAAAGCTTTCCCCTTAAGATCAGGAACGTGACAAGGCTGTCCACTTTCTCCACTTCTATTCAACATTGTCTTGGAAGTTCTAGCTATAGCCATCAGAGAAGGAAAAGGAATCAAAGGTATCCAAATTGGAAAGAAGGAGGTCAAACCGTCATTATTTGCAGATGATATGATAGTGTACATACAAAACCCGATTGGCTCCACCAAAAATTTACTCAACCTAATAAGCAAATTTAGCAAAATAGCTGGCTATAAAGTCAATCTCCAGAAATCAAAAGCATTTTTGTATACCAATAATGAAACAACAGAAATAGAAGCGAAAAAACAAATCCCATTTACCATAGCAACGAGAAAAATAAAGTACCTAGGAATCAACTTAACTAAGGAGGTCAAAGACCTGTACTCAGAAAACTACAGAACAATGAAGAAAGAAATCAAGGAAGACACAAATAAATGGAAGCATATACCATGTTCGTGGATGGGAAGAATTAACATCATTAAAATGTCCATACTACCCAAAGCAATCTACAGAC
>PVIW01009943.1:30091-48020 GCA_004026585.1 Noctilio leporinus
AATTAAAATACCAATGACAGACTTCACAGAAATAGAAAAAATACTTCAAAAATTTATATGGAGCCAAAAACGCCCACGAATAGCCACCACAATCTTGAGAAAGAAGAACAAGGTAGGAGGAATCACAATACTGGACTTCAAACAATACTACAAGGCTACTGTCATCAAAACAGCATGGTACTGGCATAAGAATAGACATCTAGATCAATGGAACAGAATAGAGAGCCCCGAAATTAACCCAGGACTCTATGGTCAACTCATTTTTGACAAAGGGGGAAGGAACATCAAATGGAGTAAAAACAGTCTCTTCAACAAATGGTGTTGGGAGAACTGGACAGCAACATGCAAAAAGATAAAACTAGACCACCAACTTACACCATACACCAAAATAAACTCAAGATGGATAAAGGATTTAAACATAAGCAGTGCCACCATAAAGGTCCTGGAGAAAAATAAAGGCAGTAAACTTTTGGATATCCTATGCAAAAATATGTTTACTGATACTTCACCAAGGGCAAAGGAAATCAAAGAACGAATCAACAAATGGGACTATATGAAATTGAAAAGTTTCTGTTCAGCTAAAGAACATATCAGCAAAATTCAAAGGGAACCAACTGTATGGGAAAACATAATTGCCAATGATACCTCAGACAAGGGTCAGATCTCCAAAATATATAAAGAACTAATGGGACTCAACACCAGGGAGACAGACAGCCCAATTAAAAAATGGGCAAAGGACCTGAACAGACAACTCACTGAGGAAGATATACAAAGGTCCCAGAGGCATATGAAAGAATGCTCAACATCGCTAGTCATCAGAGAGATGCAAATTAAAACTGCATTAAGATACCACCCCACACCTGTCAGAATGGCAATCATCAGCAAATCAACAAACAACAAGTGTTGGCGAGGATGCGGGACAAAGGGAACCCTCATACACTGTTGGTGGGAATGCAGGCTGGTGCAGCCACTGTGGAAAACATTATGGAGTTTCCTCAAAAAACTAAAAATGGAACTGCCTTTTGATCCAGCAATTCCGCTACTTGGACTATACCCAAAGAATCCTGAAACACCAATTCATAAGAACCTATGCACACCTATGCACACCTATGTTCATAGCGGCACTATTTACAATAGCCAAGTGCTGGATACAGCCTAAGTGCCCATCAGTGGATGATTGGATCAAAAAACTTTGGTACATTTACACAATGGAATTCTATATAGCAGAAAGAAAGTAGGAACTTGGACCCTTTGCAACAACATGGATGGAACTGGAGAGTATTATGCTTAGTGAAATAAGCCAGCCAGTGAAGGACAAATATCATATGATCTCACCCATTACGGGACAATAATGAGCAAAACTAACAACAAGCAAAACAGAAACAAGTATATGAATACAAGGAATAGGCCTTCAGTGGTCAGGGGGAAAGGGGTTGAGGGGAGCGGGGAGGCAGAGGCAAAGAAGGGGAGCAGCTTAGACAAGAACCTAGTATAAAGGAACCATGGACATGGACAACAGGTGGGATTGACTTTGGGGGGAATGGGTGGGTGGAGAGGGGGACAGAGGGGAGCAAAAAGGGGATGGATGTAATACAACAACAATAAAATTTAAAAATAAATAAAATAAAATACCAATGACAGACTTCACAGAAATAGAAAAAATACTTCAAAAATTTATATGGAGCCAAAAACGCCCACGAATAGCCACAGCAATCTTGAGAAAGAAGAACAAGGTAAGAGGAATCATAATACTGGACTTCAAACAATACTACAAGGCTACTGTCATCAAAACAGCATGGTACTGGCATAAGAATAGACATCTAGATCAATGGAACAGAATAGAGAGCCCCGAAATTAACCCAGGACTCTATGGTCAACTCATATTTGACAAAGGGGGAAGGAACATCCAATGGAGTAAAAACAGTCTCTTCAACAAATGGTGTTGGGAGAATTTGACAGCAACATGCAAAAAGATAAAACTAGACCACCAACTTACATACACCAGAATAAACTCAAGATGGATAAAGGATTTAAACATAAGCAGTGCCACCATAAAGGTCCTGGAGAAAAATATAGGCAGTAAACTTTTGGATATCCTACACCAAAATATGTTTACTGATACTTCACCAAGGGCAAAAGAAATAAAAGAACAAATCAACAAATGGGACTATATCAAACTTAAAAGTTTCTGTTCAGCTAAAGAAAACACCAGCAAAATTGAAAGGGAACCAACAGTATGGGAAAACATAATTGCCAATGATACCTCAGACAAGGGTCTGATCTCCAAAATTTATAAAGAACTAATGTGACTCCACACTAGGTAGACAGGCAGCCCAATTTAAAAAATGGGCAAAGGATCTGAACAGACAACTCACTGAGGAAGACATACAAAGGGCCCAGAGGCATATGAAAGAATGCTCAACATCACTAGTCATCAGAGGGATGCAAATTAAAACCACAATAAGATACCACCTCACACCTGTCAGAATGGCCATCTTCAACAAATCAACAAACAACAAGTGTTGGTGAGGATGTGGGGCAAAGGGAAGCCTGGTGCACTGTTGGTGGAAATGCAAGCTGGTGCAGCCACTGTGGAAAACATTATGGAGTTTCCTCAAAAAACGAAAAATGGAACTGCTGTTTGATCCAGCAATTCCACTACTTGGACTATATCCAAAGAATCCTGAAACACCAATTCATAAGAACCTATCTACACCTATTTTCATAACAGCACTATTTACAGTAGCCAGATGCTGTAAACAGCCTAAGTGCCCATCAGTGGATGATTGGATCAAAAAACTCTGGTACATTGACACAATGGAATACTACACTGCAGAAAGAAAGAAGAAACTCCCAGCCTTTGCAACAACATGGATGGAACTACAAAGTATTATGCTAAGTGAAATAAGCCAGTCAGTGAAGGACAAAAACCATATGGTCTCACCCATTACAGGAAATAATGAACAAAAGTAACAACAAGCAAAACAAACCAGATACATGAATACAGGAATAGGCCTTCAGTGAGCAGGGGAAGGGGGTTTGGGGGAAGTGGGAGGAAGAGGCAAGGAAGGGGAGCAGTTTAGACAAGAACCTAGTATAAAGGAACCATGGACATGGACAACAGGTGGGATTGACTTTCGGGGGAATGGGTGGGTAGGGAAGAGGAGAGAGGGGAGCAAAAAGTGCAGGTGAGGTATGTAATGAAACAAAAATAAAAATTTTTAAAAAAGAGCCCTGGGTACCATATAATAATTCACTATTGGCATTCCTGACAAAATGATTCTAATTCAAAGTGACCAAAGTTAGCATTGAGAGTACTAAGCCATGTTGACATCATGGACTCTTGACAGGATGCATTCTCTCTGATTTGTCAACCTCTAGTATTGCCCCTTTTCAAACTATTCTCTGCCCTACCTGAAGCCTAAATGATCTTTTGAAAATGTAAATATGATCATGTCTTTTTTTTTTCCTCATCTTTTTTTTTTTTTTTTTTTTAATTTTATTGTTGTTGTATTACATCCATCTGATCATGTCTTTTATTGAAAACTTACCATGGTTTTCTATGGCTCTAAAAATAAGTCCAAAACCATTAGTCCTTTCAGGCCCTCTAAGATCTGACTTTTACTTGTTTTTTACAGCTTTGTCTCTCCTTTACCCCATTTCTCTGGTCACACTTCATGATCCTCTTTGGCATCATAAACTTTCACCCCAACTGAGAGCTATGTCACACCTTGTGTCCTAAAATTCCCATCTGGAATAGCTAGGAGACTGTTTATAGTTCTTTCAGCATCTCTCATTTTTCCTCTGCCCTCCTCTCTGTTCCTATTGAGACCACCAACCCACAGAGATCGCTTGGTGCCAAGGATGAAATGAAAACTTCTCAGGCAACTTGTGCTAGGGGAGAGAAGGCCAGCAAGTGTCTGAGAGACAAATGCCTTGATTGCCTTTCTCCAAGGTCCTTTATTGAATACAGTTAGCTTAAGGGCATACCACATGCATATAAAGCTCATCAATCAATGTTAAACAGTGCTAATTACAGAAAACAGGTATTACTCAGGAAGAACAATCGAAGGAACACTGAGATCTTCCTCAGGTCAGGGTGTGTTCATTTAAATTTAAAATGAAAACCTCTGCTGCTGGTACAATATAGTGATCAAGCAAGTTAAAAGAACAGGGCAAGCTTCAAAGGTTATATAGAATGTTCTTCTGGCCAGATTTCCACAAGGGCCCTCTGGCTACAGCATTGAGGCCTGTATGCATCCAGCTTTCCCAGCTTTCCAGTCAGGTCTTACAGGCTTAGCCTGGCCTGTGAGGGGTTCCAGGCCCTGACACCTCCCCAAGGAGGACCCAACATCTCCCCCTTTTTTGTTTGATATCACCATGATGGTGGTCAGACCAATGAAGCCTGTTATTTGCTTCTCAAGAATGAACAATTTGCAGATGCATCTCAGGGCACATAGTACTATGATGATGAGGAGACATCCCGCAGCCCCCATCACCCACACTCTCAGATTGAGACCATTGAACCAGATTTCTGGGTTTAGCCATTGGAGAGTATCATTCAAGGTTTTAAAAACACTCTGCTCAGTTTTTTTAATGTCCT
Source organism: Noctilio leporinus (assembly GCA_004026585.1). Taxonomy (NCBI): domain Eukaryota; kingdom Metazoa; phylum Chordata; class Mammalia; order Chiroptera; family Noctilionidae; genus Noctilio; species Noctilio leporinus. The sequence goes on from PVIW01009943.1 coordinate 34,695, forward strand.
CAAGCTGTTGATGCAGTTCTAACAATTTCTAATGAAGTTGATGCAACTGGTCAACTTCACCTTTCAAGTTGGTAGAAAACACCCCCTGAAAACAATGGTGTATTTCCTCCCAGGAATGTTGGTTGGTATCCACTTTAGGGGAGTGATGCACAGCTTGGGGAAGGCTGGGTCGCAGGTGAGGCATTGACGGGTGGCATGAGCATCCTGCTATTCCCCCAGCCTTATAACTGCAGATTCTATGGCTGAGAGTCAGGTGAGGATCTCTTGATCAATTTGTGTCTGCTGGAGCATTTCCTGGGTGATAATTGGTGAGGAGAACATCAACAGCACGGGTATCTGAATGGATTCAGTCAAAGCGGTGGCAGCAGTGGCAGCCGTAACGATAGCAGAAATGATGCAAGTGATGAGAGTCCCTCATGGTAGAGCTTCATTCTAATGAACAGCCATAGAGGACCTGTGGGGATTAAAACACAAGTATAGTGGGGAAGAGGACAGAGGGGAGCAAAAGGGGGATGGATATAATATAACAACTATAAAATTAAATTAAAAAAACAAAAAAACAAAAACAAACAAAAAACACAAGTATATCCTCCTCCCCATGTTAGTAAATCAGCTGGTCCTTCTCAGTTTCATTCCCTTGAGGGTCCCTATGTAGAACTGGAGGATGGGGGCCATTCTTATTCTCCTTAGCAAAATGTCGTTCAATGGGGGTTTGCATGGAATCATCACAATTCAAAAAATTATAAGTATATACAGCTATTATTAATACATTTTTTGGTAAGAACTCCTGAGTCCCCCTTTTTGGTTTGTTAAGAAGAGTTTGGAATGTATAATGGGCTGGTTCAACAATAGCCTGGCCCATGGGATTATGTGGGATGCCTGTTTTATGTTGAATTTTTAATTTTCATAGAGGCAATTGCCTTTTGAAAGATGGTGATAAAACTTACTAGGGTGTCAGCTTGGTTTTTGTCCTTTGCTATGGGTCTAGCATAGCATAGCCTATTTCTCATGCATATTCGCCATATGGGAGCAAATATGAGTAAAAAATAGGCTATGCTCCCTTCTAATGTATAGTAGTGAAACTACAATTTTTACAGTACTTTAAAAAGTGGAATTTTTGAAAACCTGTTTACTAAAAAGATACACAAAACTAAATATACATTCTATTTTATCAAAATAATATACTTACTATGAATTTTCTTTATGAAGCCAAATGACTTATTTTAGATTATCCTTTAATAAATGTTTAAAAATATGAAAACATTTAACTTAAAAAAATAGAGCTAAATGCTGTGAATTTTATTATAACTGTTATTTTGTTTTTTACATTGAGGACTGTATTACAGTCTCATAAATAATAGCACTTTTGTTTTATAATAAGTATATTTGTACATAGGGGCACACATATTTTCAGAAATTGTTTCTTTTACTGTACATATTTTTATTGTGATAGAGATTTTTTAACTTAATGCTTCAGTAGAAAATATGTGAACAGATTGTATACTCTATATTCATATTTTTTAAATCTTGAATATTCTTTTAAGTGTTTAAAATATAAATAGATATATATAGGCAACAAGAGTTATTGTTAAGCTAAACTTATGAGCATAAAGAGCAAAAACTAACAACTTAATAGCTATAATAAAATGCAATATTATGCACCATATGGTACATGTATTATTAAGAAAGGAAATAGCATGGATGACCCATGGACATGGACAACCTGTGGGACTGACTGTGGGGGTGGGGTGGGTAGGGTGGGAAAAAGGAGAGCAGGGGATAGGAAACGAGATGAATGTAATACAACAACAATTAAATTAAATTTTTTAAAATTCTCAACTTTCTAAAAAAAAAAAAGAAAGTGTTTACATATGTAAGTAGGCAATGACAGCAATATCAGGAAAAATCTGGATATATTTTTATATATATCCTTAAAATTACTCTATATTATTATTTGAATGTACATGTTTTTATTTAACATTTAAATTAGTTTTTATTGTAATATTTTGGTTTTGTTATAAACTATAAAATATTTTTAGAAATTGCCCTAAGGGTAAGAATAATTCTTCCCTATATAATTATACTGAGTATATATTAATGTTATGTTTGAGAAATATACTGAGACCCTTAACATACTCAAATTCAAGATTAAAGTTATAATGAAATGAAGAGTTGTAAGGAAATTTTTATGAGTTTAGAAAGTGAATTTTTAAAAAGATTTTATTTATTATTTTCAGAGAGAGAGGAAGGGAGAGAGGCACAGAAGGAGAAAGACATTAGTGTATGGTTGCCTTTTACCTGCCTGGAGACCTGATTTGCAAGCTAGTTATGTACCCTGGCTGGGGAATCAAACCAGCAACCTTTGGATTCGCAGGCCGGCACATTATCCACTGTGTCATCAGCCAGGGCTAGAAGGTGAAATTTTTAAAGACAATGTAACAACAAGAAAATACCTGGCTGGAATGAATGCAGTAACTTATTAGGTGGATAGAGGTACCTATAATAAGAAAACTTGTGCAAAATGGTTAATTTATATAATGACCTAGAAATTAGTCTTTGAGTCTATGAATACATTTAGTTGTAGGGCCTTTAGTGGAATAGGAAAATTCTTGTCCTTCTGATATTTACTAAAATTGTATTTCTATATTTCTGCAACACTTCTTGTACCTGCCTAAGTATATTATATGCTTCCTGCTTGATAGATTTTGGTTTCAAGTATTAAATAATACTAGAAGGGGATACCCTGGCTGGTGGCAGAGTGGATAAGGTGCTGGCCTTCGAACCCAAAGGTCGCTGGTTCAATTCCCAGCCAGGGCACATAACCAGGTTGCAAGCCAAATCTCCAGCCAGGTCTGTAGCTGGAGGTGGGTGAAGGGCAAGCATACATTGATGTTTCTCTCCCTCTGTGCCTCTCTATCCCTTCCCCTTTCTCTGAAAATAATAAATAAAGTCTTTTAAAAAAATACTAGAAGAGGAGAGTTAAGGGGTAAAACAGTGGCAGCTATTCCCTGGGAGGGAGTTGGGGCATAGAGTGCCCCCGCTTTCTGCTTTGAGGCTATATTTGAGAAAGAGAAACATGTTTTATTTTTGGTGATTACTACATTCCTTTAGTGTGTATAAAAGTGGACTGTTTTATTATTCAGTGACCTTGACAACTTTTACAAAGGCTATAGAAGAGTCAGGGGAGATAATAAGCTTGGCATGGCTTGTTTCTGGGACTACAGCTTCTAGGTCTAAAATTTGTAATGTTTTAAATATTAAATTCAAAGTTAAGAATGGCTTGCCATATAGCACTTCAGAGGCCTGAGGCTTGCTTAGTTTTTAAGGGACCCCTGATTTTTAGAAGGGCTAGGTAGTAGTTTAACAGTTCTTAAGAATGCACCCCAGTGGGGACTTTATGGGGACAGAGGGTTGAAATTGGTCTGTGGTGCACCTAGAAAAAGAAAACAAAGACTAACTTTCGGGGCTTCAAGGGGTGTCCCCCACCATTGCTCCAGAAGCCAACTAATAGAATGCAGGGCATCCCCTCTTCTTCCCACTGGGAATTACCAGACATCTTTGGCAATGTGGTGCTTTGGCTAGCAAAAGACTATGAGAAAAAGCTAAGCTTGCCATGGATAGGTTACCTGTATCCCTTTTTGCTATTGGTGAAATAAATAGCGTTGACTGAAACTGGACCCTTTTTTGCAGATTTTAAGGCTTACATAAGTGTATTTTCTTTCCCACAAGGAGTTGGAGAAAGAGAAGGAATGGCACCTTTCCACCTCCCCCTTAGGAGAGGCAAGCATCCTGCTATTTCTGATACAAGCATGGGTAACTTGTTAACTCCTTCACTTCAGCTCCTAGTCCCTACCAATTCCGAGGTCTAGAAATAACAATATGTTTACTTTTCCTTCTTACAACTTTTCTAGTTCTATTTTTTAAATTATTTACCCTAATGTTTTTCTTTCTTTGCCACACATGAATGTGGCATGTTAACTTTTTGCAATTTATATAGTTTTTTTATGTAAAACACAATATTTTAAAATAAAGGAAGATAAATTAATTAGGTAACTGGGAGACAGATATAGAAGAAAAACTTTATCTTATTAAAATTATAAATGGCAGTATATTGGAATTTTGCGTTGTTTCCTTATTTGCCAAAAGCTTTCCAAGTATTTAAAAATTCATTTAACAAGCCCCATTAAATAAATTCTTGAGACATTTCAAGGTGCCTTTGAAATATCCCAAGGCAGAAGGAAAATCCTTTACATTTTAAACCTTGGAAATCTTGTCAACCAAGGGATATACACTACAATTTAGAACCTTGGCTTTTAGGTACATAAAATCCTTTTTAAATCTCCCACACATGCCACCTGCTGTAGGTGACTTTGTATCACTGAGGGTGTTTTGTTAAAAGACAGAGGTAGTGACAACCAGTCTTTAAGTCTTTGTTTCCATTTTTGTTTCTCCTATACCTTTAATTCTAAAGACCCCCCCTTGTCAGGAAACCAAGGGCAATGGTCCTTGACAACTTTTAAAAGTGCAATTAAAGTTTTTCCCTCTACTTTGCAGCCCCAGTATTTGAGCAATTGTTGAACTACTCAGAAATAGATTTCCTATTCCTTAGTTCATTACCTGTGTTTCCTTTGGTGCAGAAAGAACAGCAGACAGACTATTTTCAGTTTTGAAATTTCCTGATTCCCCTCTCCACCGCTAAACTAAGCTAGGGTTTAACATGGTGAGCACAAATGTGCTGACTGTAGGAACGGCTCCCGAGGGCATTACTCCTTTGTCATCCCATCCCCTTTTACCTGTCTCAGGTACTAACTATCCTGGGCACTTGCGCTAACCGGCAGGGCTCAAGGAGTGGGGTAGCCCACCATTATATCACTCCCCACTGGGCAATACAGAAAGCGATTACCAGTGATATGGGAGCCCCTGTGAGGCCTCTGCACGTCTCCTTTCAGGGGTTGACCCTAGGCACCTCCGCCAGACCCTGACTCGCGAGGGGGCACTCAATCACTGGAGCAGAAGGGAGGAAGCACCTCTTATCTTTGGAGCTTGACGGGAGCCAAGACACATACAACCCTACAGTTTTGAAGGCAGAAGGTGAAGTATGGAGGGAGAAAAATGAAACTGATACAGTTGAAAATTTGGCTTGAGACCTTCTCAATCTTAAGACACACCCCGCGGATATACCCCCCTTAGGTACCACTGTCCCTTACAGTGGGATGAAGGCGCCAATTCTCCTCAATGTAAATGTGCTCCCTGTGGTGTGGCTCATAGCCTTCCAGCTTGGGTGAAGCCCAAAGGATGTCCTTCAGGTCCCATGAAGGGCATTATTGATTATGAAAGGTATTATTGATTATGGTAAGAGTGTTGAACTTTAAAGACTCAAGTATAAAAGTTAAAAATATGTAGTCTTACCATGTGTTATTATGAATGCATGATACTTGTACAAAAACCAAAACATATACTAAGCAAAAAGGGAAGTAACAGTCACATCCAAGTTGTCCCACTTGCTAGAGTTTACTTGTGTTAACATTTTAGTATATTTGATTTCATCATTTTATCACTTTGAATTTGTTTAATTACCATACAATTTAAATTTGTTTGAGTTTTAAAAAATGCATTGTATAGCAATCATCCTTTCATAGGTACCAAACATATGAATGTACATATGTATATGTATATAAATACATATTACCTACACATTATTTTAAATTAACAACTTAATTTCTACTTCTTTTGCAGTATTTCATTTAATTATTATATTTTATATAAACAACCTGGTATTTTTTAATTGTCATTTATTATTATTATAAATCTATTGTTGGATGTATTCTTATTTATTTAGAATAATAGCTTAATTCCTAAAACAGCATGACTAAGAGTCTCAAAAAGATGCCTCCATCCTGGCTTCAGGTACTGCTGCAGGCCAGGCTTGGCCAGGATGGGGCCTCTAGCTAGAGCAGATGCTGGCTCCTGAGCCGGGCCTTCCTCCAGTGCTCTTGAGCTCTGAAGGTTGATATGGAGCAGGAGAAAGAAAAGATTCACATACATACCTGATTTTCCATGGCTTTCCCAGAGACAGGAAAGATGCTGCTGCCCATAAGGGAACTCTTGCCCATGCACCACCCCTTCCTGGATCAGCTTCCCAACTACTGTCACCTCACCTTCCGGCATTGCCTCAGAGGGCTCTGGATGCCCCAGATCAACCCAAAGAAGGTGGGCCTGGCCAAGGTGATGTGAAGTAGGGAAGTTGACCTGTGCCAAGGCCTGCTTCAGCTGGAACCAGGAGAAATGGAAGGGCTAGCCAAAACCTACACCTGCCTCGCCCTATCAGATCAGGTTCCTATCAAAGAAGCAATGGCCCTGGAGAGAGGCAGCTGAGAAGCAGAGTCAGAGTTCTGGCCTTCTCTTTCTTCACTGCCCTCCCAGAGCATCCTTGTGTGGAGTAAGGGCTCTTGACAGCCCCTGCCCTCCATGGGAGAGCCACATGCCACCCCTAACCCCTGTGTGGCTGTCCTAGGATTAGCAGGCCTGGTAATGCACAAGTTTTAACACAGAGTCTGTGTCAGTCTTTCTTATCAGCAACATTTCTCCTGGAGGTCTTGTACACTGCCTACCCCAATCCCTATGCACCTGCTTATCTGGACTGGGGACTGAGACAGACTGATGAGCAGGCCTTTAACCACATCTCCTGTTTTGAACCTGGTGATGGTGATCAGGAGAGATAAATGTGGAGGAGGTAGGCAGAGCTAGATGGCACTGGGATGGGTTTGGGACTTTTTTTTAAATTAAAAAAATTTTTAAAGATTGTATTTATTATTTCCAGAGAGAGGCAGAGAGGGGGAGAGACATCAATGTATGGTTGCCTTTCACCTGCCTCCAGCTATGGAACTAGCTGGAGACCTGTCTTGCAACCTGGTTATGTGCCCTGACTGGGGAATCAAACCAGCAACCTTTGGGTTTGCAGGCTGGCACCTATCCACTGAGCCACCAGCCAGGTATGGGTTTGGGATTCTTAAGGCACAAACCTGACCAGCCTTCCCTTCCGTTCTACAAGGCCAGGGACCCATTCACAGTTCTCTGTGACTCTTGTCCTTCTGGAATAGAAGATACCAGAGATCAGGCCTCCCTTGGCAACCATATGTGTAAGATCACCGTTCTGCCAGGCATTCTCCACTGTCTTGACACAGGAAGTCCTCCTTGAGGACCTAAAGACCACTCAACTTTTTTTTTTTTTTTCCACTCAACTTTTTATTGGGTCTTGTGGCGTGTCACCCTGGTCATAATAAGGGGAGGTATGCCTCCAGGTATCAAGAAGACCTTGATTGCATCAGATCTGATGGATGGAGGGTAGGACCTGTAAATGATGTCTCTTGTGACTATCTGATTCACTGAGTAGAACTGAGGCTCAGGGGTTGTATCTCCTACATTCACCGATTTATGCCAAATATCTCAATTAGTACTTACTTGTAGTAGATGTTTAATACATATTGTCAAATAACTGAGCTCCAAAAAGAAAAATCTCAGATATTGGAATGGGCCTGGAGACCCCTGCTATCCCCAGAGATCCCTAAAGTGGCAACACAAAGACAAGCACAAGTATCAGTTAAGTGCAGTCCCAAACTTAAACATGTTGTTTGCCACATGCTTTTCAAACTCAGAAATGCCACAGCTCCTGAAGAGTGAGTCAGGGGAATTTCCATGGCAGATGGAGATAAGTAATTGCCATGAACAGCTATAGGTACCAGGTAACGCCTACCATGGACTGTCCTCATAGTAGTCCCAATGAGCAAAAACATTATGAGGTTTATGCTCTGTCACACCTCTTTTCAGCAGAGCAAACTAAGTCTCAGACAGGTGTGGTGATATTTTTAAGACACACAGCTAGCAGTGGGTCATCTCCACTGTGCCCAAAAGGGGTCACAAGCTCACCAGGTAAACAGCTCTTCCAAGATATACCAGGCTCTGGAGAAGGCCATGTCGGTGGGCATGAAGGTGGAGAAGTGGGAGATGTTTCCACCTGGGAAAGCTGGTACCAGGGATGCCATTATTTTCTCCAGTGTTTCTTCTTGAAGGGCCTGCATGCTATGGGCCTTCCGTAGGTTAAGCTTGAACTCAGGTGCACTCTGGGTAGGACAAGGATGGACATCCAGTCATTGGCATCACCATGATTCAACAGGAGAACTGAGGTCTTTACCTCAGCCTAAACTTCCCAGTCCCTTAAAAACATGTGCAAAAGAAGATAAAAGAGTGACCATGTTGAATAAGATTTTATCAATAGGTTTTAAAAGTTCCAGTTAAATTAAGTAGGTGGGTAATATTGATACAATTTTTACTCTCTAGGCTATTTGTTTAGCTGAAGGACAACAGACTTTTCATCCTAATAGTCTGTATGCAGAGCATTGATCTCCATATGTCCTCAAAAAACATACTCATTATAGAGATGAGAACACAGAGGCTTAGGGATGTCAAATGCTGTTCAAGGTCATGCAGAACAGAACTGAGAACTGTCCATAACTAGGGCTACATGGCATTCCCTCTTAGCTAACTAAGACTTATCTATTCCTCATGTGGATGGAATGGATCTTGGGAACCTTCTACCTTCCAAGCTTGGACCTAATTTACAAGATAGATACACACATAGCCTATGAAAATCATTGACTTCCATAAACACACTTATATCTCTTCCTTTTACATTGAAGGTCATTTTGATACTCTTATCATGGACATCCCAGATTCCGCAAAGGGACTAACGCTTGGTGATTCTAGACTAGAGAAAGCAAGACACCAGGCAGGAAGTTGAGCACATGACTAAGGAAGGAACAAATCCACAGCTGGTGACAAGCTGACAGGTGAGTCAAAGCACCTGTGAGGCAACTACAAATCAAGGAACACTGGGATTGCCTTACTCAACTTAATATCAGATTGTAAAAATGTAAATGAATAAGAAATTCAGGGGCCAGGCTGGGTGCAAGGCAGCAGCCAAAACTGCTATTGGCACCATACCGCTAGTACATTTTTTAAAAAATATTTTATTTATTATTTCCAGAGAGAGAGGAAGGGAGAAAGGTAGAGAGGTAGAGAAACATCAATGTGTGGTTGCCTTTCACCTGCCTCCAGCCACAGACCTGGCTGGAAACCTGGCTTAGCAACCTGGTTATGTGCCCTGGCTGGGAATTGAACCAGCGACCTTTGGGTTCACAGGCCGGCACCTTATCTGCTGTGGTACCAGCCAGGGAGTGCTACAGTGACTTTTGATATGGAATCTGGCTGAAGCAGTTAACATTTTACATGTGCATGTCCTTCCACCAGCAGTGGTTGTCGGTCTCTAGCTGAGACAGTCTATGCACGCATATCAGTCTTCAAAGTGTCATCCTAATTCCATGACCCTGAAACCCCAGGAAATTCAGAATATGCCTGTATTTGAGTTGGAGTGTTTATGAAAGTAATTAAGGTTAAGTGAATCCAGACATGAGTGTCTTAATCCAATGTGACCAATGTCCTCAGAAGAGACGGGGAGGACACATGGACTCACAGGAGGCAGTCCATGTGACATAGAGGTAGGAGACAGCCATCTACAAGCCCAGGAAAGACATTTCAGGCAGAACCAGCCCCATGGACACCCTCACCTCTAAATCTTACCCACTGGAATTATGAAAAAATAAATGTATGCTGTTTAAACCACCCAGTGTGGTCCTATCTCATAGTGACCCAAGCAAAGCAATATATTACATTCAGCCACAATGCTGATCCTGGGACCACTGCTTGCATAACACCTAAACTGAATTACACCATGTCATCAGCTCTGAGAGGCTGCATCACTATGGCAAAAAAACCTCCATTACTGGAGAAGGTTACAAGGACAGTCAAGCTGACTGCCACACAATATACCTAGGCAGGTATAGTTTAACAAAAACAAAACAAAACAACAAACAAACAAACAAACCCAGAAAAATACAAATATGCTTGTGCTCATTGTGACATAAAATATCTTTTTCCTACAAATACCAGCATTGTTTTCCTACCCTAATTTATAGTGGGAGGGAGAAGTGGAGATCCAGACTACTTTGTGCATGGGGCTGTGGGACACCCTAGAGAAAGTCCTGTGAGGAGGGCTTTGGGGAGTTCCTAGATTTGAGTCTGGGTTCTGGACACTAGAAGATCATCTCAGGATTGTGGTTATGAACACCCATCTGGGCCAGCTCTCACCTCAGAGGGGACTGGCTGGTGTCAGTGGCCTGATGCACCTTCCCCTTGTCCTGGGAGGTAAAGTAGTTGAATCCATTGACCAGCTCCCCAGCGATGTCCTCATTGAAACTCTACAAAGACAGAGCCCTTTTGCTAGCCTATAGGCATCAGGAATCCACCACCCAATCTGTTCTATCTTCCAGCAGCCCTGGCAAATGGATACTGTCTGTTGGACATGTCAAGGATGTTTCAGGCAGCCCTACTGAACTGGCAGCAGAACTGAGTAATGCCAAGGTTCAAAGGCACTGAGTGGCTGAATCACTGAGAAAAACTCCTCTTTTACAGGTTATTATGGAGACAAATAAGGTCACAACTCATAATCTGGCGAGACTATACTGGTTTGTTGTGCTCCTTAGGATGAAAAATTGCACACAATGTATCCAATATATTGTTTCTTCTCATTTTTTGTACAAACCCCAACAATCGATTGTGATGATGTGTAAAATTTGGAAAAGGTCTACAAGGACAGCGGAGATTGTTGCTCCACAGGACTCTGGGGCAGGTAGTTAAAACAAACAAACAAAAATCCCCAGCAAAAATTAAAATAAGCCTGTGGCCTACTATAAAATATTATTTCCCCTAATATTCCTACAAATATGTGAGGAGTGTCTTTGTACCATCCCATGTAGCTGGTGGGAGAAGTGAAAGTCCATATTAATGTATTCATGGGGCTGTGGGACACACAAAGGAAAGCCCTGGGTGGGTCTAGGAGTCATCCTTAGATTTGATTCTAGTTTCTAGGCCCTCCCCACTGAAGATAATCTTGGGGGCCTGGGTGTGGACAACCCCTGGACCAGCTCTCACCTTAGACCAGCATGGGACAGTGTTGTTGGCCTGGTGCACCTGCACCCTGACACGGTAGATGGCGTAGTGGGACTCATGGACCAGCGCCTCAATGATGTCCTCAATGGAACTCTGCAAAGTTGGGTCCTGGGCCAGTAGGCATGTGGAATCTTTCACTCAATCTATGGTCATGTGTAACGGCAGACTTAGCAAACTAATACACAGTCTATCAGGCCATGTCAAAATATTCCTAGTTGTTGTCCTTTTGAAATGGCAGCAGAATTGAATCATGTGAAGGTCTAACAAGAGTAAAAGGTTGAACCACTGAGGAAAATCTCCTTTATTGCAATTATGGAGATGAATAAGGACACAGCTTCTTCTTTCTTTTGTTGTTGTTGTTGTATTACATCCATCCCCTTTTTGCTCCCCTCTGTCCCCCTACCCACCCACCCATTCTCCACAAATCAATCACACCTGTTGTTCATGCCCATGGTTCCTTTATACTAGGTTCTTGCCTAAGCTGCTCCCCTTTCTTGCCTCTGCCTCCACCCTTCCCCCAACCCGTTTCACCCTGACCACTGAAGGCCTATTCATTGTATTCATATATTTTGTTCTGTTTTGCTTGTTGTTAGTTTTGCTCATTATTGTCCCATAATGGGTGAGGTCATATGATATTTGTCCTTCACTGGCTGGCTTATTTCACTAAGCATAATACTCTCCAGTTCCATCCATGTTGTTGCAAAGGGTACAAGTTCCTTCTTTCTTTCTGTTATATAGAATTCCATTGTGTAAATGTACCAAAGTTTTTTTGATCCAATCATCCACTGATGGGCACTTAGGCTGTTTCCAGCACTTGGCTATTGTAAATAGTGCTGCTATGAACATAGGTGTACATAGGTTCTTATGAATTGGTGTTTCAGGATTCATTGGGTATAGTCCAAGTAGTGGAATTGCTGGATCAAAAGGCAGTTCCATTTTAGTTTTTTAAGGAAACCCCATACTGTTTTCCATAGTGGCTGCACCAGCCTACATTCCCACCAACAGTGTAGGAGGGTTCCCTTTGCCCTGCATCCTCGCCAACACTTGTTTGTTGATTTGCTGATGATTGCCATCCTGACAGGTGTGAGGTGGTATCTTATTGTGGTTTTAATTTGCATCTCTCTGATGACTAGTGATGTTGAGCATTCTTTCATATGCCTCTAGGCCCTTTGTATATCTTCCTTTGTGAGTTGTCTGTTCAGGTCCTTTGCCCATTTTTCAATTGGGCTGTCTGTCTCCCTGGTGTTGAGTTGCATTAGTTCTTTCTATATTTTGGAGATCAGACCCTTGTCTGAGGTATCATTGGCAATTATGTTTTCCCATACAGTTGGTTCCCTGTGAATTTTCCTGATTTTTTCTTTAGCTGAACAGAAACTTTTAAGTTTGATATAGTCCCATTTGTTGATTCTTTCTTTCATTTCCTTTACCCTTGGTGAAGTATCAGTAAACATATTTTTGCATAGGATATCCAAAAGTTTACTGCCTTTATTTTTCACCAGGACCTTTATGGTGGCACTGCTTATATTTAAGTCCTTTATCCATCTCAAGTTTATTCTGGTGTATGGTGTAAGTTGGTGGTCCAGTTTTATCTTTTTGAATGTTGCTGTCCAGTTCTCCCAACACCATTTGTTGAAGAGACTATTTTTACTCCACTTGATGTTCCTTCCCCCTTTGTCAAATATTAGTTGACCATAGAGTCCTGGGTTAATTTCGGGGCTCTCTATTCTGTTCCATTGATCTATATGTCTATTCTTATGCCAGTACCATGCTGTTTTGATGACAGTAGCCTTGTAGTATTGTTTGAAGTCTGGTATTGTGATTCCTCCTACCTTGTTCTTCTTTCTCAAGATTGTGGTGGCTATTCGTGGGCATTCTTGACTCCATATAAATTTTTGAAGTATTTTTTCTATTTCTGTAAGTCTGTCACTGGTATTTTAACTGGGATTGCATTGAATACGTAGATTGCTTTGGGTAGTATGGACATTTTAATGATGTTAATTCTTCCCATTAACTTCCATTAAGTATGATGTTGGCTTCAGGTTTCTCATAGATGGCCTTTATGGTGTTGAGGTATGCTCCCTCTATTCCCATTTTGCTGAGGGTTTTTATCATAAATGGTTGCTGCACTTTATCAAATGCTTTTTCAGCATCTATTGATATGATCATATGGTTTTTATCTTTCAATTTGTTGATGTGGTGTATTACATTGATTGATTTACGAATGTTGTACCATCCTTGCATCCCTGGGATGAAGCCCACTTG
>PVIW01009944.1:0-47939 GCA_004026585.1 Noctilio leporinus
ATAATGAGCAAAACTAACAACAAGCAAAACAGAACCAAGTGTATGAATACAAGGAATAGGCCTGCAGTGGTCAGGGGGAAAGGGGTTGGGGGGAGGGGGGAGGCAGAGGCAAAGAAGGGGAGCAGCTTAGACAAGAACCTAGTATAAAGGAACCATGGACATGGACAACAGGTGGGATTGACTTTGTGGGGAAAGGGTGAGTGGGGAGGGGGACAGAGGGGAGCAAAAAAGGGATGGATGTAATACAACAACAATAAAATTAAAAAAAAAAAAAAGAAAAGAAAATGTAAAGACTTAAAGCAGCATATGCATCAGAAAAAAAAATGATATTCTTGTGCAAACTTAATTAACTAAGAGCCACTAATTATTGAGCAATCACTATGTTCCAAATGTCATACTCAGGAACTTATCTGTTACCCACTTTAATTCTTATGTATCTAATTTTACTATTTTCTCTTTCTCATTTTTATAGAAAAAATTAACAAGCTAAATTTTGATTAAGATCATTGCATCCTGTTCCATGTATCCATGCCTCTGGTTTTATTTTGTTTGATAGTTTATTTTGTTCATTAAATTGCATATATGAGTGAGATCATATGATATTTGTCTTTCTCTGACTGACTTATTTCACTTAGCATAATGTTCTCCAGGTCCATGGAGCAGACTGAGATCCCCTGGGGTAGTGTGGTGGTGGGGACTGGAAGAGATTAGCTGAAGAACATACATGCATCAATGCAAAGTCCATGGATACAGACAACAATGTGGTGAAGGCCCTTGGGTGGGGAGGCTTAGAATAGTGGGAAAAAAAGAGAAATGATGGGGGACATCAGTAATAGTGTCAACAAGAAAAAAAATTCACTGCAACCTTAGTGAGAGCCCAGGATTTCTAACTGTGGTTTCTTAGAATTCAATATCTTTAGCCCAAACCACTCCCTAAATTTAATCTGATGATTTATTTATGTTTTGCAAATCAAATCACAGGGGTTAATTAAAAATAAAAATTACCTTTGCTAATGTTCATATTCCCTGAACTTAGCTCAACAACCGAATTCCTTGTCCCCAAATACCCACTCAAAGAAAAACACATAAATGTGTGCAAACATGCATACCTCTGACTCTGAGAACCTTAATTGATAATGTGTATATATATATATATATATATATTTTTTTTTTTACAATGTATATATTTTTAATAATATTTTCATGAAGCAGTGGCAGAGAGCTGTCTTCTCTCTCCCACTGCAGGACCTTATAAAAATCCCCTTTAAGTGCCATACTTCCACCAGATTTTCTTTCATACCATAGCTATTGTAGTCATCTGTCTATTTGTACAGCATGTCCCCTTCTAAAACGCGGTTCCTAGGGTCTCTCTCTCCCCTTTCTAAGGTGTGGCTGTGACAGTTCATGCTTTCTCTCCATATAACCAGAGCTGTTTGGAAGGTTGTATCCTTTCCCCTTGTCTGTACTCTCCTGCTGCAGTTCATCTACCAAAGGGCCTATCCAAAAAACTGATTTCCCTCCAGCTCTAATCTGTAGGGGGCCAAGGGAAGTAATCCAATATTTATCTTCTGTCATTGAGAATTTTAGACAATATATAAAAGGTAATCATTAAACTTACGGTAGGAACATTTTTGAATGCTTATCAATATGTGTTTTATTCTAGAAGTAATTAGAAATAAGGAGTTATACTCTACATTCTAAGACTGAATTGTATTTATGGATTAAGTGCAAAAGGACAAATGCCAAATTAGAAAGGGGACAGAAAACATTTTTTCTATATTTGCTTTGGAAAAACATGAGTTTATAACGTGCTGCTTTTGTAAGAAATATTCTGAATTTACATTTAGCTTTCTTTCAGAAATTCATAGATGTTATTTCTTTATACTCAGAAACATATCTCGTGGATAACTTTGCACCTCCATGTCTCTAATCACAATATCACATTATTTTTTAAGGAAACTACATTAAATATCTGAGTATACAGCAACCCATTATAAAACTGGAAGTAAATACTTATCATAAGTAAATATGAAATACACTTGATTTGCTGTAGGTCCTATATAAACATAAAAAGGACCAGAAAGAAATAAGGAAGCTCTAGCATAGAATTATTAATTTTATTTTTAATTATTAATGTGGAAAGTTTTATAAGAAGAAGTTAAAAATGTTAAATTATATGCCTAATAGATATTAGGTGGTAATTAGCACCACCTATTTCTGTACTAATAAAATAACAGAGCAAAAGTAAAAATTAACATAATTAAAGAAGCTCTTAAATCTTTTTCCTTTACTTGAAACTGAAATGAAATAATAAAACAGTATTTTGAGGCCATTCTGAAAGAACTACAGAGCTAAATGTGCTAGAAAACACAGAATTTTTGCACAGACGGTCTGCACTGAAACATGCCAAATTCAGTCATTGTACAGGAGCTCTGGGAAAAGCTTTTCCACCAATAGGCAAATATAGAGCCTTTCAAGTTTGGATTGCCAAAACTGAAGTCTGAGTTTGTCATGTTGTGATATTGCTTATCTCTGATGAGGATCATAAATAATAAGAACATTATATTATAGAGTTATGACAAATAAATGTCTGTAACCCAAATCACTGGACTAAGAATTAAACCGCTCTTACCCCACTCCAGTCTCTTCCCAGCAGTAAAGTTACAGAGAACTGTTCAAAATGCAAATTCTTATCAGTCATTGCCCTGCATAAAATGGCTCCAAGCATTCTCTTTGTTATTGGGATAAAACCCCAAATACTTGATATATATGACTATGTCTCTTCATTATGAGGGTAGATCACATTGGTCTATAGCTCTCTCTGTGACCTAGATCTACCAACCTTATTCTGGCCCAAGACTGTTTGCTGTGTCCTATTCATGGAAATTCTTCCCAGACCATACACACCAGCTCACTTCTGATCTTTACGTTAATTGGAAGTCATACAAAATGTTTTTTCTCCCCTCAGGAAAACCTTTGACCAATCCTCCTCTGACAGATCCCCCTAATAGATTAGGGTTCTGTGTTTATAGAATATGACTCATAGACTTATTTTTTCTTTAAATAAGTCACAAAGTTTAGCAATGTGTCTGAAGTGTAATATGAGGTATGTTTGGAAAAAGTCCAGCCATTGTTAATATAATGAGAACAGTTTGCATGACATTCACTGTACTAGTTGGTGAAGATGGTAGACACCGTTGAGTGAGCATGTGCACTATGTTGCCATCACATTCAATATGACTAAGTGAATAAAGCAAAGAATCTATATTAGATTTTGTGTTAAGCTTGAACATTCCTATACAAAAATTATTCAGATGTTTCAGAAAGCTTTTGGGGATGATGCAATGAGTGCAGCACAAAAAAAGTGTGACATAAATGCTTCAAAGATGGTCAAGAATCTGTTGAAAGTGATCCATGTTCTGGAAGGCTTGCAACAAGCAGGACACCTGAACATGTTGAATGTGTATGAGCTGCAATCAACAAAAATCAGTGACTGACCATGTGAGAACTAGAAGCTGATCTAGGGATTCCAAAAACTACTGCATCTGAAATTTTGATGCAGGATCTTGGCATGAAATATATCATGCATCACATCTGGTACAGAGCTTTGGGTGAAACATCGAATCACCTGGGTGGCTCAGGTCCCCTAAGCCCAGATTTGGCACCCTGCAACTTCTGAATTTTTCCAAAACTAAAGTCACCTTTGAAAGAGAAGAGATTTCAGACCATTGATAAGATTCAGGAAAATACGATGTGGGGGGATGGGAGGCATGGATGGCATGATGGGCAATGGAGCAGGAAGTGCCTTTCCTGGTGGCCCACCTTCCAATGCTTGCATAAACTCCAGGGTGGGACACAGCTTAGGAAGCTAAGGGAAGTGGAGAGGGTAGACAGTTCAAGTTAGTGAGCATTTAGTCCAGATTAATGAGAGGGGACCAACAGTTCAGCTGCCTATTTATGACACAAAAATAAATAGACTGTCCTATTTATGGACAGTCTGCCTGGCCTTCCCATACATAGGTAAACAAAGGGGACTTTCAGGGGTCATGTCGAAGTCTTATAGGAAACAATGATTCTTTGCAGTCAACAGTTTTCTCAGACCCAAAAGAGTGGAAAGATTTCTTAATTCTCATTTTTTTTCCAGGAAAATGGGGCTCAGGTGAACTTCAACATTGTCATACTCCTTAAGAAGAGTTCCTCAGAAAAGTGTTTTTAGTTACATGCATGAATATGGTGTTCCATGCAGATTGCCAGGTGGAACAGATTGGAAATTACATAAAGCCAGTGAATTCTTTGCAACCCAAACATCATTCACTGTGGATATCTATAGAAGACAGACAGGGCGAGAAGGGTGTTCAGGTTTGTAGCACAAGAACCTCCTGTGTTTGAAATATTGTCACTTTATTGACAATATAAAAGTTCACACATTTATTATTGATTTGGGAAGCATTTCTGTGAGCATCCTGATATAGAGGCTTAGAGCATAGTTTTGGCAATAGTTGTAGACAGTATTAAGTGTTTTATGAGAAATACATTAATGTAAATCACCATTTTAAAAAGTGAAACATGAATCACTATCATAAGAATCAGACTTCAGTGCAAGAAATCCTGATTTATTTGCACCTTTGATACTGTATATGTAAATGCCATTTCTCAGAAGCATAAAACTCTGACTATAATATATTGGTCAGTGTAAGCTATATATATATATATATATATATATATATATATATATATATACATATATTCCAGACTGTGCTAGTTTCATTAATCATATATTTTAAGAATTTTAAGCTGATTTTTTATGAGGCATTGCATTACACATGGCATTGATATGTATGTATAATTTATTACTTGGCAAGTGAATTATCCTACACTATTTTATGTGCTTGATATATTGATTTTCAGTTGTGATAGATCATTTTAAGATTGCACAGCTTTACTTATGGTGATTTATCCACAGAATCACAGAGACTCTGGGGCAAGCTGAGGCAGCCCTTTGAACACTTTCTATCAGCTATAAATAAAGTTGTTAACTGGAATTCTTAACCCCAGTAGGGAAACATATGTAACAAGTTGAAAGAAATAATTTTTACCCAAGATCTAATTAGTTGTTGAATAAGTGCTCATAAAAAAAGTAGTTTCAATATGTCTTTTTCTTCCGTATGCTACTCTTATCACCCATTTTTAAAATCAATAGGCAATAAAGTATACAGTCAAAGAAAAAAATGTCACCAGTGTACTTAAAAGGTGTCTTCTATGATGGCTGATTGTCTTATCAGCTCAAATACATCCATTTGCATTGACTTGAATTATAATAATATTCTCTCTTCCTATGTAGACAACTCCCTCTGAACAGTTCCTTAGAGGAAAAAAAACCATGAAGAGCCCAAACATTAAATATGTGATGGCCACTGGTATAGGTACTGCATAGAGAAACCAGATAAGTAAAAGGGAGTATTTTTGGAATATTTCATAGAACTTTTTAATGATTACCTTTACTTTGCTACTTAAAATGAAAGAAGCTGAATTGAACACAATGCTAGGAGTTTTCTTCTTTTGCTTTATTTTTGTTGCTGATACTGTTACAAATGTCTCCCATTTCTCCCTCCCTTTGTCCACTTCTACTTAGCCTTCAGTTTCATGTCCATGGGCTATGCATATGTGTTCTTTGACTAATCTTTTTAGTGAATAATATCAAGCCCGCCTTCCAGAAATATGCCATCTTGTCACTGGTACCAAGGAACCTAAGTCACAGGAGCTTTTGAAGGACTGAGGGGCTTCTTTGCTCTCTATCTTACATCCCACTGAAATCCCTTCATCTCTTAGTTGTCATTCTTTCCTCTCTCCTTCCATCCCTCCCTACTCTGTTGTTATTATTAGTGTTTATGAATATTGTTCCTTATTTTGGTTTCCTATGGATTAGAAGGGCTTATTCCTAATTTACATCAAGTTTCTGCTTAAATATTATTTGCCAAATTTGTCTCCTTGCTTATAGGAAGGGTTCTGGGATCAAACTAAACTCTTGATAAATATTGTTGAATAAATTACAGAAAGAATGAATAAGTGAAATTTGGTTTGAAAATACATGTTCACTTCAACATAGTGCTCAGAGGCTGAGATTCAGACAATTCCTTAGCATTTCCTAACTGTTTGGCCTTAGGCAATTTGCCTAATATTTTTAAAGCTCCCTGTTCTCATCTGAAAATGCAGATGAAGACAGTATCTTACCTCAAAGGGTTTTTGTGACCATTAAATGATATGATGTAGGTAATCACTTATCACACTTGCCTGGCACATGGTATGCTCACAATAAATATTAGCTACTTATGATGATGGTGATGATGATGATGATGATGATGTTCATCACTTGCATCTAAATAAAATGTATTCAATTTTAATGTGGTACATTTGAAATAATTTAAAATACACTTAAATATGAAAAAAATTGATTTTATTAGATGAGAAATATAGGGTTTCTTTTCTATGCATTTACACAGAGTATATTTAAAGAAATAATCAAAGGGAAATGTGTTTTGGAGAGAGCAATTCTACACATTCTTTCAAACTATGGCTGAATTACTATAGGACCAAAGTTGTATTCAAAAAACAACATAACTCTCATATGTCATGAATACGTAATTGCAGTTATAATTTTAAAAACAATTTGTGACTAAGGAGCTCAAACTTTCCCGCTTTAAAACAAAGCAAATTTCTAATTAGAACTCAGCTGTTGTGCAGCAACTGCCACTAGGTGTCAGGCAATTCTTACTGTCTTCTCACAGAAGGTCCGGAGAGGCTGCCAAAGAATATGTCCCTTGGAATTTAAACTTCAGGCTCTTGATGGACATAGGAATAAGGTCTTTAAGAATACATTAGGTTTTGATAAAGTTAACTGTCACTATGATTATATCTCTCATATACAACTACATAACTATTTTGATCAAATTGACCCGTTAGTCAAACTTAGATTTAATTAATTTGATAAGTCTTGTTTCATAGATTTGACAAATATTTGCTGGGCGTTTATCTAATTTTACCTATGCATATAGATTTAAAACATGGCCATGTCCTTGTGTTACTATATATGTATTCAATTTTTGCCTCTGAGGAATATTTTTGTATTCATGTCATGCAAAGTCAATGCATATTATGTCTGTGCTGTGACTTCAGCACAGTCTATTATGTAAGCAGAGATGTCTTAGGCTCTAATTGCAGAATTTTGTTTTGGAATAATAAGGAACAAAATAACCTCTAAAATATGCTCATAGTCAGGAAGAAAATGCTAAATTGTTTTTAAATAAAATTTTAAGAAACTTGTTTGCACATTTTGATTTAAAATAGAATATCTAAACCTTTATCTTGAAGTTGGTGTATTATTTCTTCAAAAATATTTGGAGATAAATACTGTAACTAAAAGAATGTGGGGCTATAAATTATAAGACTTGGAAGACTTGCGTTAAATTCTTTAGCTTTCACTTACACTTTCCTAAATGTGTCATGCATTAATTGCATAGCCATTTACCCTATCTGAATTATAATTTTCTAATTGTAATTCATTTATGTGAGAATCACATAAAATAGTATGTGGGAAATTATTATAGGATTAGAAAGTCCTGCTCATTCCTACAATTTACATGTGAACTGGGTCCCTGGAGGTCCTGGAATCTCTTTTTTCCAGTAATAACAGGGACTAGAAGAGGAGGGGTGTGTGCAGGAGTGAAGGACAGGGGACAAACCTATATTTCTTCCCTTTTTTTTTTTTTTTTAAGTCCTGCTCTTTTGAAATTAGTTCCAATGAGAAATTTCTTTGCCTGCCCTGAAAATCAGCCTGATTTATTTATTTTTGAAATATTACTAAGATTAGGCTGACTTTGCCTCTGTCTGAATTTTTAGAGCACGGTTAAGTCTTTATGTTGAAGCATTACAAACTTCAAATTGAATATTAAACTTCCTTGTTGTAAAAAGTATCTGTACCCCAGCACTATTGGATACCCCAGCACTGTAGAGCATCCCAGCACTATTGGATACCCCAGCATTGTTGAGAACCCCACCACTGGCATTTTCTCCCTGGGCACATTTATCTTCACCTGTAGTTGTTGGCCACGCTCTCTTCTTCCTCCATTAATTCCCTACTCTCGTTTCAGGCTGTAAACTTCCTTTCTTCTTTTATACTATAAACACTACACATTTGTTGCTAACTTTTTATGTAGAATCAATAATCCATCTTTGGGTTTCATATCAGGTTCTTAAGACATATACTCACCGAAAGTGATCTAACAAGATATTTCCTGAATAAAATGGTTCTTACAGTGAGTAGAGTTTTTCATGCCAGTTGTAAAGAAAAGAAAAATTATTTCCTTTTAAATTCACATGGTATATACTTTAGTACTTATTGCATTAAATCAGTAGGACCAATAGACCTAGTGTCAACAAGTATTATGGTATAAGAAGTAAAGCCTTTACATTTTCATATTATGAATATTGTTTTCAAACATTTCAAACTCAGATTTGCAGAATTAAATTGATTCTACTTTATTTTATGAAATGCCCTGTCTGGTGGCACAATGGATAAGGCGCCAGCCTGCGAACTTAAAGGTTGCTGGTTCAATTCCTAGCCAGGGCACATAACCAGGTTGCAAGCCAGGTCTCCAGCCAGGTCTATATCTGAGGCGGGTGAAAGGTAATCATACACTGATGTTTCTCTCCCTTTCTGCCTCTCTCCCCTCCCCTCTCTCTCTAAAAAATAAAACCTTTAAAAAATTCTTTTACAAAGGAATGCCATTTTGTTGGTCTATGCAAGTCCCTATTTATTTGTTCTGTTTTTCTTACTATTTTCACTTTGTTTCTTATCCTTGTAACAGAGTGAAATGCTAAGGCTCTCTGACTCCATCTTGCCCAAGCCTGCTGTGTTCTTGCCTACAGATGTGGTAATCATTAGAGAAATTCCTCTTTTAGCTTGACTTTTTTACAAAAACAGTCTGTTGCCAGAAGGTGCCTTTCCAGGACAGATGAGAGGAATAGGTACAAAAATGATCAGTTTGTCAAAGATGTGTAGGGGCCTCATGACTGGACTCAGTTCAGTTAGGGTCAATAAACTGGGAGCAAAGGGGTTGGTGATTCTGTGGTCTTTCTCAGACCGCAGCAGGTTCCTGGGTGTATGCGGCTTGTAATCACCTGTTGCTCTTCTCATTTCCCCTTGCCTTGACATAAAAGAAACTCTAACCTTGCACTTTCTTAACATGGATTTAAGGCACTATACTAAGACTCCTATCTTTTTGGTTGGCACCTTCTAATCAATAAACCTTTTCTTACTCCAAACTCTGATAGTTTGAGGTTTGGCCTTTAAAAGTGATGGTCACACAGGCAGGTAACATCCTCACTGCCATGTTTTCCTTACTGTTATGAATTTAATATATACCTGTCAAGCTTTCCTCTCATATATTTACATACATATACATATAGACATTTATATATGTAAATGTTTTGTGTGTGTATATACTATTCCATATTTATGTTTAAAAGAAGCAAGGAAGCAAAAAGGGGATGGATGTAATACAACAATAAAATTAAAAAAATAATAAAAGAAGCAAGGTGACTTGATCTTAAATCTTATTTTCTTCTATCCATTTTTCTATGTCAATGAGCAATTTTGTTAAATGGAACATATTTCTTATCAGTGTTATAAGAATAATAGCAGTTAAATCATACATAGTATTATTTAAAATGCTTAATCAATGGTGAAGGGGTTCAGAACAACTGTCCTCAAAAATACGTCACTTTAGTATGAGGATTGTTTTGAGTTGTAGGCAATCAGGACCCAGTAGCCTGCCTCAAAAGAAATATCAATTTTCCCACTTGTGTGGGGGAAAATCTGCAATTTTAAGAAAAATTATATTGGAAAGGGGGTATGTACCAAGAAGACAGCTATTACTATATATGTTTACCTAAGAAACATCTGTATAGCAGGCAACCTTTGTTTGCCAATCATTTCTTCTCTCACCTTGCCTTTCTCTCAGTTGTAGCCCCAGTCCCCTATCCCTTTCCTCACCCAAGAAATTATATGTGTCTCCATTTCCTGGCTGGCTTTGAGTCTCAGATTTTTGTGGGAAGCACTTATGTACATGATTTAATTTACTTTTTTTCTCATGTTAATCAGTTTATGTCATCTTAATTGTTAGATCAGCCACAGAATCAAGGAGGGTAGAAGAAAAAATTTCCTCCCCATCAATGACAATTAATTATATGAAGCTAATCTGAACATAAAAAACACATCTAGACTTCATATCTAATATTTGTGATTATATGTCTGAATATCATGATTTCTGTTTCTTATTTGTGGAACCATAATTGTAAATTCTACATTGATTAATACACTTAGGGAGATAGAAACTTTCTTGAGAAATGCCATGTGCTCTAGGTAAGAGGTTTCCAGATTTGGCTGTATATCAGAGAAACTTGGGGACCTTATTTTTAAAAAGTATAGATTCCTTGGCTTTATTGAATCAGAATCATTGAGGAGAGTTCTGGACATTTCTCTGTGTATATGTCGGCTAGGTTGGAGGAGGTCATGGAAGTTTTCCTAATCTCTGTAGAATAATGAAGTAGGGAGAGTAAGGGTGTGTGAGGGGTGAGTCTGGAGTCTGTATTATCTCTGTAATCTCAATCTTTATTTCTATAGATTTAGAGGTAGACCTAGAACATACATATTATATATAAAACATATATCTTCTAGATCTATTGATCTCCCTTTTTGGAGAGATCTAGAGGTAGATAGATAGCTCTGTTATATACATATATATATATATATATATATATATATGTTATATATATATATATATAAGTTATTGCACTTGTGTTTATGTGTGTATATATATATTTATTATAGCTATTATAGCTATATATGGCTACTATGTATCATCTATATATCTGTGTATTCTCAGGCAATTCTGATATAGCCACTTCTGAGTACCACTGGTTAGTATACATGGCATTTAAGACCAAAAATATTATCTGTTGGTTAAGCATTGAAAATCATGAAAAAGTAATAGTGATAGTAATCATTCCACAACTTAGCTTAATGATCTTATTGCTAATATTAGCTAAAATTTGAAAATTTTAACATCATGATTTTGTTTTTGCTCTAATAATTTCTAGGTCTGGGTGATTTGATCCTCCTCTGTATCAGGTATTGATGAGTAAAAGCATTTTTAATGTTTTTAATATTATTCTGGATCAATTACCTTGGTGATGGGGGGTCATTTCAGATTATGTGTGAAATTTTCTATCCCTCTGCAACTTATTTTAAGTCTTTGGTGCATGCATGTGTGAATATTTATTAGTAAAAGTAGACGTTACTAGGGTGTAAATAAAGCTCCCTAGATCAGACTTCAAATGCCAGTGTGAAGATCATAAATATGTTCAAAATTCACCTCAACATTTGTTCACTCACAGGATGAAGGTTTGGCCAATTCAGATAAATGCAAACTAAACTCTTGAGTGGATATGTCCTTGTTGGTTGGGAGGAGAAAGTGGCTGACAGGTATGCAAATCACTTGTGGCTAAATATGCTGCCCTCATCCATTTGGGAGGGAATAATTACTAGACAGTTTATGTAGTTGCCAATCAGAACTGTACCTAGTCATTTTTAGAGCCAATTTTTTCTTCTTTTTTTAAAAAATGTTATTGTTGTTGTATTACATCCATCCCCTTTTTGCTCCTCTCTGTCCCCCTCCACACCCACCCCAAAGTCAATCCCACCTGTTGTCCATGTCCATGGTTCCTTTATACTAGGTTCTTGTCTAAACTGCTCCCCTTCCTTGCCTCTGCCTCCCTCCTCCCCCCAACCTCCTTCCCCCTAACCACTGAAGGCCTATTCACTGTATTCATATATTTGGTTCTGTTTTGCTTGTTGATAGTTTTGTTCATTATTGTCCTGTAATGGGTGAGATCATATGGTATTTGTCCTTCACTGACTGGCTTATTTCACTAAGCATAATACTCTCCAGTTCCATCCATGTTGTTGCAAAGGGTAGGAGTTCCTTCTTTCTTTCTGCTATATAGAATTCCATTGTGTAAATGTACCAAAGTTTTTTGATCTAATCATCCACTGATGGGCACTTAGGCTGTTTCCAGCACTTGGCTATTGTAAATAGTGCCGCTATGAACATAGGTGTACATAGGTTCTTATGAATTGGTGTTTCAGGATTCTTTGGGTATAGTCCAAGTAGTGGAATTGCTGGATCAAAAGGCAGTTCCATTTTTAGTTTTTTAAGGAATCACCATATTTTTTTCCACAGTGGCTGCACCAGCCTACATTCCCACCAACAGTGTATGAGGGTTCCCTTTGCCCCACATCCTAGCCAACACTTGTTTGCTGATTTGTTGATGATGGCCATTCTGACAGGTGTCAGGTGGTATCTTATTGTGGTTTTAATTTGCATATCTCTGATGACTAGTGATGTTGAGCATTCTTTCATATGCCTCTGGGCCCTTTGTATATCTTCCTCGGTGAGTTGTCTGTTCAGGTCCTTTGCCCATTTTTTGATTGGGCTGTCTGTCTCCCTGGTGTTGAGTCGCAGTAGTTCTTTATATGCTTTGGAGATCAGACCCTTGTCTGAGGTATCATTGGCAATTATGTTTTCCCATACAGTTGGTTCCCTTTGAATTTTGCTGATATTTTCTTGAGCTGAACAGAAACTTTTCAATTTGATATAGTCCCATTTGTTGATTCGTTCTTTGGTTTCCTTTGCCCTTGGTGAAGTATCAGTAAACATATTTCTGTGTAGGATATCCAAAAGTTTACTGCCTATATTTTCCTCCAGGACCTTTATGGTGGCACTGCTTATGTTTAAATCTTTTATCCATCTTGAGTTTATTTTGGTGTATGGTGTAAGTTGGTGGTCTAGTTTTATCTTTTTGCATGTTGCTGTCCAGTTCTCCCACCACCATTTGTTGAAGAGACTGTTTTTACTCCATTGGATGTTCCTTCCCCCTTTGTCAAATATTAGTTGACCATAGAGTCCTGGGTTAATTTCTGGGCTTAGAGCCAATTTTGACAATGTCCTATGAATATATTAACTCTAATCTGGCCAGAATTTATTTACTTATTTTTTACCAATTTACAAGCTGAATGATTTCTAACAATGGGAGCTGAAAAAAAAGTTTCTAAACAAAAATTATTCAATAATGCATGTGTATTGTTTCATTAAAGAAATGTTATACAAGTTGCCCTGACTGGTATGGCTTAGTGGATTGAGTGTTGGCTGCAAACCAAAAGGTCACTGGTTTGATTTTTTGGTTCGATTTCTGGTCAGGGCACATGCCTGGGTTGTATGCCAGGTCCCTAGTTGGGGATGCATGGGAGGCAATCACACATTGATTTTTCTCTCCTTTTTCTCCCTCCCTTCACCCTCTCTCTCAAAATAAATAAATAAATAAAATTTTATAAGGAAACATAGATACTAATTAACAAATAGTACTTTACATTATTTGAGGATAAGATATTTTCTTTATAAAGTGGTGGCATAAGTGATTACAGAAGGTATTGCACTGAGGTTGTATCCCCTGAAGAGGTGGTGGTGGCCTTGTTTCCCCTCCTACTAAACTATGAGTGGGTCACTGAAGGCTTGATAAGAACAATTGAAAAGCTGTGAGTGAAGTTTCAACATTATCCATTTCAGCAAAGAATGATTAATTAACTTCAATTCACCAATCTTCCACTACTGTGTCAAATCTTCAATGGTTTAGTATTGCTACAAGAAGAAAAAGAAATGTACTATTGTTATTTATTTATGAAAAGGAATGGAAATAAAAGATGAGAAAATGAAAGATGATCACCTATGGTCTGAAACTGATTGGCTACCAGGTGGTCCCAGAAGTCAGAGGATTGAGTGTACAAAAATGCTGCTGACTTATTGGTGTTTGGAGTGATCTATCTACCTTTTGGATGAAAAAAAGTAAGGAGTTGTTATCCTACTTAGGATATCCTTATCTGGCTTAGCTGAGAAATCCCCTCCCTCTCCTATAAATGTTCTAAGAACTAACTGCCAAACATCTCAGCATGGCTACAGGTTTGGATATATAGGAGAAAACAAAAACAAACAAACAAACAAACAAAACAGAAGAAAACTATCTGTAAAGAATATCAGATTTAGGCCCTGCAGTATGCAATTGAAATTGTAAACGACTAAAGGAATCTGTTGGATCACAATAATGGGAGAAAGTTTTATGCATCAATATTTAAGTAAAAATCTGAATGCATAATTTTTTAGCAAGTTCTATTAATAGATTATTATATATAACATTTTTATCAGATCAAATGTTTACATTAAAAACTTAAATGATCTAAGTATGTAGTTTTCTATATAGAATCTTTTCTTGAGTGTGTGGCATTTGTGTGTATTTATGGCTTTCTGGGATTTCATTCATTGCACTGAAGATTTATCATGCATTGTGCCCTGGAATTTTATTATGTAATTTTCTTAGGAAGGACAAACAGGATAATAATAATGGCAGCAGTAAGAAAGGTGACATTTAAAAAAAATCAATTTACATTTAATATTTTTAATTAGAGAAAGGGAATATATGAAAAAATAATTATACAAAACATAAACATCCTATACTTTATTAGTCTGAAAACAAAATACTTGTATAATCATACTGTATGTATATTCACATCTATGGAATAAATTTTAGCATAAATTTGATGTTGCCTGTGTAAAGGAAATATATGTCAATACCTAGAATTGGATAAGGAGTATCAGACAATATCAGTAAACAATACCAAGAAATATCTTTTAACTATTATTTACATAGATTAAACTTTTTTCACCATAAAATGAATGGGATTTTCTACTCTTCTATGCTGATTAATTTTACATTTTATTCTCCTAATTTGTTTTTATTTTTATTTTTTTACTATCATGCAATAATGTCTGATGGTAACTCTTTCTTAAGCACTTCCGAGGGAAGACCATATTGAAAGATATTGAAAGGTATTGAAAGAATTTGCTTTTAGCATTTTAGCATTCAGGTATAATTTTCCAGTAATAAAGTCTCATTAATGTTTTTCTTAAGAAAATTTATTTTCTAATTAGCCACATTGTTTTTTTCTACACCAACTCCCCTAAATCAAAATCTTTCATTCAAATATAATTTCTCAATGAACATATTTAGCAGCAACTTAGATTTATGGGATGTGTTGCTGCTAACAGGGGGAAGCATATGGCACAGTCTTTGGAATCAGCAAACAATAACAAAATCTTGGCTCTCCCAGTTTAAAGATAAGTGATCTTGGAGAACTGCTTAGCCACCTTGAACCTAATTTTCATCATTTTAAATTTAGGGATAATAAAGATAAATGTCGATAAGATTAGACAACACATATGACACCTTCAGTACAACACCCAACATTTAATTCTCTTTCAATAATGCTAGTTATTATTAACACCCTTTCACCTACTGCCTTTGACCAAGACAGCCATAATCTTCCCCTTGGTTTAATGATACGGAGCTTTTTCTCTGAATCTAGACTCCTGACTTTTCCCCTTTATTTATTTATTTTTACAATATTTATCTTAGAAAACCGGTTATTTTATCTTCTTTCTCTGCCCCTTTGAGAAGTATTCTTTTTAAAGCCTCTTGCTAGTTTTATAACTCGGGACTTCATTTCTCAAGAACCCAAGAAAGATAGACCCTCTCTCTCAATATCCAGGGAAGGGTAGAAGCCTAACTTCAGTGGGCACCTTCCTCCAAGCTGTGTAACAATCTTCTGTCAGAAGAAAGGAGAAACTTTCCTTTTGATTAAAACCAGTTAGCAAACATAGATCCTACAAATTCCTCTTCCAGCTCTTAAAAAGTCTCCTTTTTTTTTTTTTTAGTGAAGTGGAGTTTCCAGACCTGGTCTGTGCTCTCTTCCCTATTGCTGGCAATAGTATCAAAAGAAAATCAACTTCTCTTTGCTTATCTTGTCTGGTGCCAGCTTTTCTTTAATAGCTAATGCATAGTAAGCACTCAATAAATGATAGTAGATATTGTTTTATATTAGAAAAGTAGTATGAAATGTCAATTCTTTTCTTTTTACCCATCTTGATGAATGACTATTTATATTGGAAGTGTTTGCTTAAGAACAAGTGGATTGTTGCAATTTGTGATGGGAATATGGCATTTCTGCACCATTTATTCATGAGCAGGAGGATTTGGGGAGAAGACAGGACATGAGTGTGGACATGAGTCTGTAATGGCTGAATGGGGCATGATTTTGTTGGAAACAAGGCAATAAAGGAGCATGAAAACTAGGTGGTGATTGAGTGACAAAATGCCTAATAGAACAAAGAAAGTAAGATATGGGAAAATGCTGTTTTGGAATGAAAGAAAACTGATCTCTGTGTCCCAATCATAGTGAGTTAGGGGGTGCTAGCATGTGGTATTTGACAATGACAGAGATAGGAAGAATGATATCTTCAGGGAAGGGTGAAGGGGAATGGCTTGGGATTGGCAATGGCCCTGAGCTATCTCTCCCTGATTCATTGTGCTGGATGATGTCCCAGGACACCAGCATCACCAACATCACCTGGGAAAGCTTAGAAATGCAAACTCTTCCTCCGACCTCAGACTTTCAGAAATCTGAATTCAGAAACTCTAAAAATAAGTATGCTACTTACATTTATTTGTTAGGCAAAGCCTTCCAGTTAAATGTGTTTCCATGATTTCTGTTTTACAGAAATGTTCTAGGGAGTCTGTTTCAGCCTCAAATGTTATTTACCTCAATTGTTTACCAAATTAGAAAGTTTAGCAGAAATGTATGAACAGAATTATTCCAAAAGGTTTATTTCAACCTCAAATTTGCCCTGATTTTTTTTTTTTTTTTTAATTTAGAAAGTTCAGTGTTAAGGTGGAATAAAAATAGGAAAAGAACAAGAAAGAAAACAATGGGGACATAGAAGTGAAACCCAAGAAGGATGGGGAGAGAAAAAGCACCAAAGCTTCATTCAGGCTCTTCAATAAAGTGAAGCTACTTCATTTATACCTAAAACCAAATATGCCCAGCTTAACAAAGTTTACAACTTCCTCTTTCACGTGTAACAGAACAAGCCAGCTTGTCTCACTGCCCTGCTGCTGCTACTGTGGGGAAAACCAGAAAAGAAAAGAAAAGAAAAAAGAGAAGAGAAGAGAAGAGAAGAGAAGAGAAGAGAAAAGAAGGCGGTGCAGTAGCTGCTTCTGTGTTGGAAAGCAGGCTCAGAGGTTTTCAGACTTTCTGGTTGCAGGACACTTTACACTCTTAAAAGTTATCATGGACTTAAAAACCTTTAGCTTTGGTAGGTTTTTATCTATTAATATTCACAATATTAAAAATTAAAATTAAGAATTTAAAAAATATATTAACTTATTTTAAAGTGACAGTAACATCCGGTATATGTTAACATAAATATGTTATTTTAAGGAAAATGGCTATATTTACCAAAAATATTGAGTGGCATTGTTGTGTTTCTTATGAAATTTCTTTAATGTCTGGCTTACTAGAAAACACTAGAATCCTCACCTCTGCTTCTGCTTTCAATCTTCTGCAATATTTTATTTTGGTTGACAACTATGAAGAAAATCTAAGAGCACACAGATTCATAGTTGGAATGGCAGGGTTTCATGAGAGCAAAGATGACCTTGGACACTTCAGAGGTCCTCAGACATGCCCTCTAGATGGCTGGACTAAATTATCTTATAGTCCCCAAATTGCTGTGCTTTCCAGAACTCAGAATGTCCCCACTCAAAAGTTTGCTTCTTTTTGTGAGGATCAGGTGGGGGCTTTACAATGTTATTGTCCTCACTCAGGGACGTAGGCTGACGGGGCAGCCATGGCCTGGGCATTGCCAGTCCCTGGGGAGAGCAGAGTGAGCACAGCTATTCATGCACTGCTTCCTGACGATTTTGCTGAGAAGTGAGCTCCTCACTTCTGTTCACACTTGGTTAGCTCTTAGCTCAAGGCACATTCTTCAAGTGGAAAGGTGTTGAATTTTGGTGAATAGAATTGAGTACCATACTTACACATATGGATGAGCAAAAGATGCTTGTGAAAAAAGTGTACCCCAGGCTATTTTTGATGAAAGTGTTATCTCAAAAGGAAATAATTTTTAAATGGTTATAATTATAACATTACATTAAGTTAGATGTGATTTGGTTTCAGTGTTTTTCTGCATTGATATATACACTTTTAAGAAATATAGCAGGCAAGCATGTATTTTTTATTGTATGGCATATCTAATGGTTTCTTTTTAAAATTAAGTATGAGTTCTTGGTAAAGAATATGGTATTGAGAGAAAGTAAAACAATATACTTTAAGTTAGTAATATTAAAATCAAAATACAACATTTGCAAACATTTACTAAGTACTCATATACTATGTTAGTATTTTACCTGCTACCTGGATGAATTTCTGAGTGGCTTCTTTTATGCGATCATGGCAGTAATTGTAATTATATAGTATAATAAACACAAATAAATGTCTTAATCATTATAATAATTTAGATAAAAATGAGTTGGTTGTAATTATTTATTCAAGCCAGTAATAAATCCTATTGTAGGTGCTAATGATTTAGAAATTTATTTTTCTTTCTTTTAAAATAGTTATTTCATGTGATGACATTTTAAAAATGACTAATATATTAATTTCCTATTGCTTCTATAACAAATAACCATAAACTTAATGGCTTAAAACAACACAGGTTTATTATCTTATTGTTTGAGAGAGATCAGTAGTCCAATATATTCTTATAGTCTAGTAATGAGGTGTCAACAGAACTGTGCTCCTCTTGGAGACTCTAATGTAGAATCCATTTCTTTACTTTTTTCATCTTCTAAGGCCTTTTAAATTTCTTGGCTCCTGGGCCCTTCCTCCAATATCCCAACCCATCATTCCAACTTCTGGTCCCTTCCTCACATTTGCTTTTGGCCTCTGAAACTTCTGCCATCCCTCTTACAAGGACCCTAGTGATTACATTGGTTCCATCCAAATGACCCAGGATAATCTTCCCATTTCAGGATCCTTGATCACACATTTTTTGCCATGAAAGGTAATGTATTCACAATTCTGAGCCATGGACGTCTTTAGGAGAAGCAGGAGTTCTTTATTCTGTTTATTGGTGTTAGTATTATCTTTTATTCTGAAAAGGCTCAGGAACACATACGGGTTTCAGATTCAACATGGAGCCATAGAATCTGCATGTTTGGAATTCAGGCCAAAAAATTAAAATGTGTTCTTTTATGTCCACAAAAACTGCATAGTTCTGCCAAACATCCTTCCTCAATTCTAGCTTCAGATCCCTTTATCCATAAAGATTGCTAATGATTGCAGTTTTATCTTGTGGGCTTTGGTACTACTATTATGTACTTCAAAAGCTTAATTCATCACTTCAGTTTCCTTGCTTTATTTCATATTTAGCTGGGCAACCCAGGTATGCCCCAGGGTGAATGATGGAGATGTTTAAAACAAAGCAGGACAAAGAAAAACCACAATTTAACTGCCTAGATTTTTTTTTTTTTCAAGTAAGTAATCATTACATGGGAAAGGGCCAAGACTATCCATCAGTTTCAAGGATGCTTTTCTGTTTGTTACTCTACATATCAATATTATGTCACTTCTTTAGTAGCTCGCTTAGATTATTCTGGCAAGGAGGAAGTCTAATATATATATATAGAATAACTCAACTGAACAGCTTTACACCAGAGGTTGTCAGATGGCCACCTATTTTATTTTTTTTAAAAGAAAATAAGAGTCAAAATATACCACAAATTTCAAAACAATGGCTTTGTTATTTTATACACATTTTAGAGTAATTTTCTATAGGAATGGTTTACCTTATTTGATTTTTGATTTTTGTTTTTACTAATACTGAGCTTTCTTATTTTTGAATTAAGACTGGTAACATTCATTGAATTTCTACATTTGCCAGCATACATGTAGACCCACTCACACACATATTCTCATTTAATACTCTTATAAAGTATATATAATTGGCAATAGTGCATATATAACCAAGATGTACTTTGTCTTCTCATCCTCAGCTATTTATGTCTCTTTATTTAAGTAAAAGTTTTGCTTACAGCTAACCTAGACATGGCTCACAATTTTTTTTCAAGTTGCCTCTATGTACCTCTAAAAAACAAACAAATTAGAAACTAGTGAAAAAATTAACCTTTTACTAAAGGTTTTTAAAATATAAATAGAAAAGGGCCTTACATATGACTTATCTATGATATTCAAAGTGTGGTGCATAGACTGGTGCCTGTCCATAAACTATTTGTCACCTGATGATGATGAAATAAGCACAGAATTTTCTGTCATGGGGAGAGGAAATTATCATAGAGTTTTAAATACTGCTCTTAGTATCTGTGCTTCCCTCATTGTGAACCAATATCAAACAGTTCTAAGAACAGCATTGGTTGAAGTGTCACATTTGAGAAACACTATACTGCAGACAAGAACTTAAAATAACTCGTTTGAAACCAATTTTTCCAATTACCATACAAAACATACATCTATTCATGGTATTACTATATGCAACTTTTCCTAATAAGAGTCCAACTTTCTGTAACCATCACAACACTTCCTATAAATTTAAATTCTTCATCTTTTTTTACTTGATCAATTGCTTGGGGTTATGACATATTTGAAACAACTTATTAAGCTCTATTATGAAATATTCTTCACAAAAGGAATTTTATCTTAAAATATAATCACAAAAACACCAATAAACCAATATACAAAAGTAATGTGAGAGACTGTAAACCAGACATTTTTTATTCCAAAATCTGTAAGCAAAAACCCTCTTTACAAGGACATTTTCTACTATAGATGCATATTGAAGAGTTGAGTTTGTTTCTTTCTTTTCCCTTCTTCACATTTGATATACAATCTGTAAATCTTTTAAAAAATGTTTAAAATACTGTCAAAATTGAAACTATAATTCCTCTTTGGAAAAAAATAATTTTGGATGAGAAAATAGAGACCTGAAATTGCCAATTACTGCCAGAGGGGCAAATCTAGGCAGTGAATAAAATGTGGATATAGAGAAAAAATGCAACTGGTAAACCTAAGAACTTTAAATTTAACCTTGAGAAAAAACAGCCATTAGATATTTTAATCAAATATACACTCAGGATACTTGACAATGACATTATCTTGTCTATGAGTCTATCATACCAATCCCCAAATACTAAGCTATACATATTAAGTATGTAGACACTAATTGGTTTACTACATAAATGGACATGGTAAAAAGAATGGTCATGCATTGCAATTGAAATATCTTAGTATAGAAAGGATCCAAGATGGCAGAGAAGTAAATACCACCTCCCAGGACTAATCTGGAATTACAACTAAATGGTAGAGAAATGATCCAGAATAACCAACTGAACACTAGCTGGAGAGAAGTCTCGTAACCAAGGAGAGGCAGGAGAAACCACTTCATCACAACAAGACTGTGCAGAGGAGGTACAAGAGGATGGCTGGGCTCCTGTGGGTATTAGCTGAAGTCCCAGAGGGATAGTTCCACAGCTGGGAAGTTCTTCTAAGAAGTGTGAGCTGTAAACCCCAAGCTGGGCTCCCAGCATATAGCACCAGACCCAGAAAGAAACCAAGATAGCATCCATCTGTGAACAGAAACAGAGTAGACTAGAGACCCTTGATGACCGTCTAGGCTGGTGACTCTGGGGACAAAACTGAAGAAACAGTGACCAGTACCCTCATGTTTTCATTTCTAATTCTGCAGAAGCCATATTTCTCAAGCAGAGGACTCTGCTGCAAATGGCATCAGTGTGAGGGGAAGCTATAGCCCCACCCACAGGAATAACTCTATCCTACCCTGTGGTTCTTAAGCCTTCCCGCTGATTGCGGCTTGATTAAATTAACAACTGATCTGTTAGAGGCTGATTAGTTTAACAACTACAGAGGAAAATACAAAGAAGCAACCAAAATGGAAAGACAAAGAAATACACCTTAAATGAAAGAACAAGAGAATTCTCCAGAAGAACTAGATGAAATAGAGGCAAGCAACTTCTCAGATGGAGAGTTTAGAGTATTATTATAAGGACATTCAACAGCATGAAAAAAGATATAGAAACCATGAAAAAGGACCAGTCAGGAATGAAAAATGCAATATTTAAAATAAATAATACACTGGAAAAAAATAAACAGTATATTAGATGAAGCAGAGGACTGAATCAGTGTTTTGAAAGACAAGATAGAAAAAAACACCCAGGCAGAGCAGCAGAAAGATAAAAGAATTTTTAAAAATGAGGAGAGCTTAATAAACATTTTGGACAACATGAAGCATAACAACATCCACATCATGGGAATGCCAGAAGGAGGAGAGAGAGGGGAAGGGATTAGGAACCTATTTGAATAAATAATGACCAAAAATTTCCCTAATCTGGTGAAGAAAAAAGACATGAAGTCCTAGAAGCTCAGAGAATTCCAAAGAAGTTGGACACAAAAAGGCCTCCATTTAGACACATCATAATTTAAAAGAGTCTTAAAATGTGAAAAAGAAAAGCGAGTAATTACCTATAAGAAAGTATCAATTCAATTACCCAACAAAAATGTTTCAGGTTAGAAAGGAGTGGCATGAAATATTCAGTGATGAAAAGCAAGGACCTACAACAAAGCCTACTTTATTAGCAAGGCTATCATTTAAAATCAAAGGAAAATGAAGGATCTTACCATATAAGAAAAAGCTAAAGGAGTTTGTTAACACGAAACCAGTACTGCAACAAATGTTCAAGGACTTGCTTTAAGATGAAAAAGAAGCCCTGGCTGGTGGCTCAGTGGATAAGGAGCTGGCCTGTAAACCCAAAGGTCACTGGTTCCATTTCCAGCCAGGGCAACATAACTAGGTTGCAAGCCAGGTCTCCAGCCAGTTCTGTAGCTGGAGGCAGGTGAAAGCCAACCATGCATTGATGTTTCTCTCCCTCTCTGCCTGACTCCCTTCCCCTCTACCTGAAAATAATAAATAAAATCTTTTTTAAAAAAAGAAGAAAAAGAAACAGAAGAACACTGGTTATATAAAATGACACTAAATATGTATCTGTCAATAATCACTTTAAATGTAAATGGCTTAAATGATTTGACCAAAAGACAAAATTAGGTACATGGATAAGAAAACAAGACCCAAATATATGCTGCATATAAGACACCCATCTCAGATTGAAAGATACACACAGACAAAAAGTAAAGGGTTGGAAAAAATATATTTTATGCAAATGGAAAGGAAAAAAGGCTGGAGTAACAATACTTATATTTCACCAAATAGACTTTATAAGAAAACAAGACCCAAATATATGCTGCATATAAGACACCCATCTCAGATTGAAAGATACACACAGACAAAAAGGGTTGGAAAAAATATATTTTATGCAAATGGAAAGGAAAAAAGGCTGGAGTAACAATACTTATATCTCACCAAATAGACTTTATAAAAGGCTTTAATAAGAGGCAAGGAAGGACATTCATAATGATAAAGGGAACAATCCAAGAAGAGGATATAATCCTAGTAAACATTTACACACCCAACATAGGAGCACCAGACTCATCAAAAAAAAAAAAAGAAAGAAAGAAAGAAAGAAAGAAAAAAAGAAAAAAAGAAAAAAGAAAAAGAAAAGAAAATGGGGGGAGAGGAGAGAGAGAGAGAAGACCCAAATAAATAAGAAATGAAAGAGCAGACATAACAACTGACACTCAAGGAATATAAATGATTGTGAGAAAATATTATGAACAATTAATTATATGCCAACAAACTGGACAACCTGGGCAAAATAAATTCCTATTAACATACAATCTTTCAAAAATAAATCACAAAGAATCAGAAAATCTGAATAGACAGATTATGCTTAATGAAATTGAATCAGTAATTAAAAACTCCCAACAGAAAAAGGCTTGGACCAGATGGTTTCACAGATGATTTTTACCAAACATTCCAAGAAGAACTAACACCTCTCTTTCTCAAGCTATTTCATAAAATTCAAGAGGGAAAGCTCCCAAACTAATTTTATGACACCAGCATTATCCTAATCCCCAAATTAGATAAAGATACTACAAAGAAAGAAAATGGTAGGCCAATATCCCTGATGAACATATGCACCACAGGAGCTCAGCTCCAGGCAGGTTTACTTTGGATCAGTGAGACTGA
Organism: Noctilio leporinus; assembly: GCA_004026585.1. Lineage (NCBI taxonomy): Eukaryota > Metazoa > Chordata > Mammalia > Chiroptera > Noctilionidae > Noctilio > Noctilio leporinus. Next base: position 24,180 of record PVIW01009944.1, read on the forward strand.
AAAATGACAGTGGAGTGCTAGAGAGGGAATTCATACCAAGTTTATTCTTGCAGCTGCAGGTGAGAACAGGAGCGCAGGATCCACCTTTTAACTTGTGGTAGCAGGGAAGAACAGGAATTAAATCATCCACTTTCAGGATTGTGGTGGTGGGTAAGAACAGGAGTCAAAATCATCTGAACAACCAGGGGCTTGTATATGTATATTTAAACAAAAGTGGCATGTTGGCAACTGGAACTGTTGATAACAGAGTAACTTTTGGGAACTAAGGCACTCTCTTAGATAAGAGTGACCTGGGAAAATACATGCACCCATGGAGGTGGGATTCTGGCTATGGTAACCCTAACACAACAACATATATGGTAAAATCCTCAACAAAATATTAGTAAACTAAATATAGCAGTGCATCAGAAAGATCATATACCATGATAATGTGAGATTTATTCTAGGAATGCAAAATTGGTAGGGCAATGGTAAAAAAATAGGACTTCCAGACAAGATGGAGGCCTAGGTAGACACAATTCATCTCTCTTCACAACCAGGAAAGAATACAACTACCTCAAACTATAGACAACTAGAAGTTCCAGGAAATTGAGTTGCACAGAAGTCCAACAAACAAAGATATAAAGAAGAAATACTCATCCAGACAAGTAGGAGGGGCAGAACTGTGATAGAGAGGACATGGTTACTAGCCTGATTTTGGTGGCACAATGGCTGCAGTGGGGCAGGACAGTGCCTGTTGCCAGGTGATGGAAAGTGCAATCACATATTTTTATTTTTTTATTATTTTTTAAAAATATTTTATTTATTGTTTTCAGAAAGAGGGGAAAGGAGAGAGGCAGAGAGGGAGAGAAACATCAATGTATGGTTGCCTTCCACCTGCCTCCAGCCACAGATCTGGCTGGAGACCTGGCTTGCAACCTGGTTATGTGCCCTGGCTGGGGAATTGAACTAGAGACCTGTGGGTTTGCAGGCCAGTGCCAATCCACTGAGCCACCAGCCAGGGCCATCAGTCACACATTTTTAAAAAGTAGGGACATCTGGGAAGTGCTCCTGGCACCAGACCAGACTTCACAATTCCCGGGTCCAGTGCTGGGGAGAAAATAAAGCTTCCTTGCTTCTGACTATGAATACCAGTGGGGGCTGGGATGGAGAAAGAAACTGCCAGTCTCTCAGTAGAGTTTGTTTGTTTACAGAGCCCCCATAGTCCTAAAAAGTCTGCAGATCCACCCAATCTGGGAACCATAACCAGGACAATAGCTAGAGAGGTGCCAATCCTATATGGGAAGCAGAAGTGCCTGGAAAAAGGGGAGAGTGTTGAGCAAGTGACATTGTTCCCTCTCAGATCCCTCCCCCATATCAGCACCATAGCATGGTGAAACAGATCACTCTGTACTGACAAATACGAGGCTCCGCCCCTTGCAACATAATAGGTGCAACAGCTCTACCTAAGACATTAGTAAACACAAGAGCCTGTCAAGATGAGATGACAAAGTATGGCCAACCTAACAGATGCAGAGTTCAAAATGCTAGTGATAAAGGTGCTCGCAGGCTTCACAGATAGGCTTGAGTATGGCAGACACAGAAGGGAAGATGTGAAGCCTATGCTCAATGAGGTGAAGAGAAGGAAATCGGGGTTCAAATCAATTATTTGGAACATAAGGAAGAAATGAATAGCTAACCAGCACAGAATAAGGAAACAAGAATTGAAAAAATTGAGGAGAGGCCTTGGAACCTCTGGGACAACTTTAAACATACCAACATCCAAATCATACGGGTGCCAGAAGGATAAGAGGTAAAGCAAGAAATTAAAAACTTATGTGAACAAATAATGAAGGAAAACTCCCCAAATTTAGCAAAGGGAATAGACATACAAGTCCAGGAAACACAGAGAGCTGGTCCCAAACAAGATGGCAACAAGACAAATCATAATTAAAATGCCAAAGATTAAAGAAAGAATCTTAAAAGCAGCAAAAGAAGAGAGTTACCTACAAAGGAGTTCCTAAAAGATGATCATTTGATTTCTCAGAAGAAACTTTGCAGTCAGGAAGGGACTGGCAAGAAATATTCAAAGTGATGAAAGGCAAGGACCTACAACCAAGATCACTCTATCCAGCAAAACTATCATTTAAAATGGACAGACATACAAAGTGCTTCCCAGACAAGGTAAAGCTAAAGGAGTTTATCATCATCAAGCTATTTTTATATGAAATGTTAAAGGGACTTAAGAAAAAGAGGATCAAAACTATGAACCTTAAAATGACAACAAACTCACAACTATCAACAACAGAATCTAAAAACATTAAAAAACAAAACAAAACAAAAAAAAACCCTAAACAGTCAGAATAGGATCAGAATCAAGTATGGAGATCATTTGGAGGGTTACCAGCTGGGAGGGGGAAGGGGGAGAAATAGAGAAATGGTTCAGTGATTAAGAAACATAATTGGTGGGTATAAGATATACAGAGGGAAGTTAATAATAATATAGGAAAGGTGAAATCAGGGAACTTATATACACAACCCATGGACATGAACTAAAGGGTAATGGGATTGGGGAGGGAAGGGGATTCGTGGGTAGAGGGGAGCAAAGGGAAAAGAAATTGGGATACCTGTAACAGTATAATCAATAAAATATACTTAAACATTGAAAATCAATGAATGTGAATGACCCATAAATAAAATGAAGGATCAAAACCACTTGACAATATTAATAGATGCAAAAATAGTATTATATTAAATTCAGCATACATTTATAATCAAAATTCTCAGTAAAGTGTGAATAGAAGAAACATATGTAAACATAACAAATGACATATATGACAAACCCACTGCCACCACCATATTCAATGGGTAAAAACGACAAATGATAAGACATTTAGGCCTGTGAACCTAAAGGTCGCTGGTTCTATTCCCCAGCCAGGGCAACATAATCAGGTTGTAAGCCAGGTCTCCAGCCAGGTCCATAGCTTGAGGCAGGTGAAAAGCAACCATACATCCATGTTTCTCTCCCTCTCTGCCTCTCTCCCTTCCCCCTCTCTGAAAAGTAATAAATAAAATATTTTAAAAAATAGTAACAAATGTTCTCTTTTAGATCAGGAACAAGGCAGGGATGTCAGCTTTCATCTGTCTTAGTCAACACAGTATTGGAAATCTTAACCACAACAATTAGACAAGAAGAAGAAATAAAAGGCACCCAAATTGGAAAGGAAGAAGTAAAATTGCCTTTATTGGTAGATGACATAATACTGTACATAGTAAAATAACAAGAATCTACCAAGAAACTACTAGAACTAATAAATGAATTCAGCAAAGAAGCAGGATACAAAATTATTACTCAGAAACAAGTTGCATTTTTATATGCCAATAATGAACTAACGGAAAGGGACATTAAGAAAACATTCCCATTCACAATTGCTTCAAAAACAATAAAATACTCAGGAATAAACCTATCAAGTTTTTAAAAGATCTGAGTCAGAAAATTATAAGACACTGAAGAAAGAATTAGAAGATACAAATAAATAGAAGCACATTAAAAGATAGGAAAAATTAACACCATTAAAAAGTCCATACTACCCAAAGCAACCTATAGGTTCAAACTATCAAGATTCCAATGACGTATTTCACAGAATGAGAATAAATATTTCAAAATATTTTATGGAGCCAAAAAAAGGCCCCACATAACAATAGCGATTCTGGGAAAGAAAAACACAATTAGGAAAATCATGTTACCAAATACCAAATACCAGACTATGTTACAAGGCCATAGTAATGAAAACAGCCTGGTACTGGCATAAAAACAGACACATAGATCAACAGAACAGAATAGAGAGCCCATAAATGAACCCACAACCTGTATAGTCAATTAATATTCAACAGAGGAAGCAGCACATACAATGGATTTAAGATAGTTTATTCAATAAATGGTGTTGGGAAAATTGGACAGGTTATGTTCAGAAGAATAAAACTAGATTACCTGCTTACACCACACACAAGAATAAATTCAAAATGGATCAAAGACTTAAATGTAGACCCAAATCATAGAAATCCTAGAAGAAAACATAAGCAGAAAAATTTTGACATTGATCGCAGAAATGTTTTATTGGATATATCTCCCCAGGTAGGAAAACAAAATAAAAAATAACAAATGGGACTACATCAAACTATAAAGATTTTGCACAGCAAAGAAAATCACCAACAGAATAAAAACACAACCCACAGAATGGGAGAACATATTTGCTGATACATCTGATAAGGGATTAATATCCAAAATTCATAAAGTACTTATAAAACTCAACACCAAAAAATCAAAACCACAATTAAAAAATGGGCAGATGGATGTAATACAGCAACAATAAAATTAAAAAAGAAAAAAGAAAAAAAATGGGCAAAGGCTCTGAATAGACATTTCTCCTAAGAGGATATTCAGATGACCGTGAAAATGATTGCATGAAAAGAAGCTCAATGTCACTCATCAGCAGAGAAATGCAAATTAAAACCACAATGAGATAATATCTCACACCTGTTAGAGTGGCTATCATTAATAAATCAATAAACAAAAGATGCTGGCAAGGATGTGGAGAAAAGGGAACCAATTTGTATTGTTGGTAGGAATGCAGATTAGTGCAGCCACTGTGGGAAGCACATGGAGATACCTCAAAAAATTTAAAATGGATCCAGTGATCCCACTTCTGGAAATATATCAGAAGGAACAGAAAACTCTAATTTGAAAGAACATAGGTACTCCTATGTTCATTGCAGCATTAGTTACAATCACCAAGGTATGGAAGCAGCCCAAGTGACTATCAGCAGATGAGTGGATAAAACAAATATTGGACATTTACACAATGAAATACTGCTTGGCCATAAAAAGAAAGATAATTTTACCCTTTGTAACAGTATGGCTGTACCTGGAGAACATTATGCTAAGTAAAATAAGCCAGTCAGAGAAAGATAAATACCATATGATTTCACTCATATATGGAATCTAATGTGCAAACTGAACTAACAAGCAAAACAGAGTCAGACTCATAGATGGAGAGCAGATGACAGACGGGTGGGAGGTTTAGGGGTGGAGGGATTGAGCAAGAAGGAAAAAGGACTCACGGACATGGATATAATAGTGTGGTGATTGCTCAGAGCAGGGGTGTACAGGGAGCTAAAATGGTAATGAAAAAATTAAATTTAAAACAAGAAATATTTTTGTATAAGCCTTGGTCAAACACCTTGACAATTTGGCATTGAAGAGTTAAATGATAAATGCCACAGGTTTATAGCAAAGTATTCAAGTTACAGAGAAAAAATAATTTTTCCATTAATCTTTCATCAACTTGTATCTAATTAGCTTTTATTAGTTAGATTTTAATTATCATTAAGGCTTTCATGGATAAAGGATAGGCCTACATTTTTGCATAGAGTGGATAGCCATTTTGCTTTCTGTAAAATACAATATCATTTGGAAGTGGCTTATATATCTTTTACTTTACTTTGTGCTTTTCAGAATGAGATTCAGGGAATTGAACATGAGAGGCATAAACACCTCTCCAAATGAAAAAGACAACTATGTATGCTAAAACCTTCTGTGGGAGGATGCTAGCATAGTAAGAGCATTACAATAGCTAATTGCTGATGAATAAACATTTAGAAGTGACACATCTAATTTATATAAAAATTCTATAAGGTCAAACAGCCATTTATGTTGGAAAAAGTTTAGTTTTCACAGAAACTGAGTCCTCAGCGTCTGTTCATTGGCTTGAAATAGTTTACAAAGGAAAGAAAAGAAAAGAAAGGAAGGAAAGAAAGAAAGAAGGAAGGAAGGAGAAAGAAAGAGAGAGAGAGAGAAGGAAAAATAGGAAGGAAGGAAGGAAGGAAGGAAGGAAGGAAGGAAGGAAGGAAGGAAGGAAGGAAGAAGCAAAGAATGAAAACCATTGTAAGTGAAAGAAAACCTGAGATTCCAGAGGAGAATCCAAAGGAAGTGAGGAGATGAGAAAGCCAACTATTTTATGCTGTAAAAGATAAATTCTTATTATAATACTTATAAACCTTCAATTAAAAACAAAAACCTAAAAAACTAAAAATTTGAGGAGATACAATAGAAGCACTTGAGCTAAGTTTACTTGAATATCTGAAACATATGGAGGCCTCCTGTTGAGATTTTGGTTGTATTAAAGTAAACTTTCTGTTTTAGTTGTTGTTGTTTTTCTTCTGCTGAGGATTAAGCATTTTATATTAGATTATGTAATAAAATAGTTTCTTTCATATTGCATCAGCTAAAATTACATTCAAAAGTAAATAACAGATCCCAAGAAAATATGGTTTAAATAAATAAAATATTTTTTATTTCATAATAGTATGGACATCTAAAAAATGCAAATTCTGTTCCCAAAATATCATCAGGGGACTCACACACATTATACTTTTCTACTTCCTTACCTTTAGCATGTGGCCCTTACTCTAATGCTTGTCAGCGCTAGTGCAAAATGACTGCTAATACTATAGACATCACATTCTGTCCACATGCTGGGGATAGGTTGGGGGAAAGGAGAAGAGGGGAGGAGGAGGGAGAAAGAAAAAGTGAAGGCCCCGGCTGGTGGCACAGTGGATAAGGTGCTGGCCTGCAAACCCCAAGGCCGCTGGTTCTATTCCCCAGCCAGGGCACATAACCAGGTTGCAAGCCAGGTCTCCAGCCAGGTTTGTAGCTGGAGGCAGGTGAAAGGCAACCATACGTTGATGTCTCTCTCCCTCTCTGCCTCTCTCCCTTTTCTTCTCTCTAAAAAATTATACATAAAATCTTTTTTTAAAAAAAAGTGAGAGAGGGAGAGAAGAGAGAGGGTAGGTGGGAGGTTGAGAGAGGCAGGGAGGGAAGGAGACAGGGAGACACAGTGAGAGAGAGAAAAAGGGAGGGAGAGGGAGGGAGAGAGAAGAAAGGAAAGAAAGAAGAGGGGAGGGAGGGAGAAAGAGAAGTGAGGAGGAGAAAAGGAAGGGAGAAAGGAAATAGAAGCATACATCAGGAGGGAGGACACTGCATAGATAAACGAAAGTCTAAAATCTTCATCCTTTGGAGTTTTGACTAAGACTGATGCAAAGAGGAAGCTGAGGGGTTAAACATTTAATGACACATATTACAACTTCTAACATTTAGAGGTTATCAGTATGAACTGTTTATGACAGCCCTCCCTGAAAGTCAGTTTTCCTTGCAGAATTTTAAAACATGTGTCTTCTGCTTCTGAATTATTTTTGTAAGAGGTTTTCACATCCAACTTAGTAGAATACCCAGATGCAATGAGAAAAATGATTGGTAGCATCTTGAGATTTTTCATCTCTAGTTCTGTTACCCTATGGCTATCATCTCTAAATTATGTATATGTACTGTCAATTAAAATAAAAACCTTTTAATAAATTATGTTTAGGATGTGGAAACAGGGAATCTATTTTGAGTTAATATGATATTCTCTCTTCATTATCCTTTATTGGTTTAAGGCAAAAATGTGACCCCCTAACATTCATACCAGGCTTTCTTCCTCCCGCTGAGGCCCTGACTTATTTCGTTTACACTCTGAGATGCCATGATGGGCTGGTGTCACACACATGTGCAGTCTCTGATGCATTTCCTTCCAGGTGCCCTTGACTCCATAGACTACTAACTTCCTTCCGGATGCCCCATCCCCCACATAGATTACTAATTTACTCGTAATAGTTTTAGATTGCGTTTTAGGAGTGAGGGAGACAGGGAGACAAAGAGGGAGGAAAGGAGAAAGAAAGGGTAAAGTAGAGAGGAAGAATGAAAAAATAAATACATGAAAGAAACAGAAGGCAAGGCAAGGAAGCTATAAAACTATTTAAAATTTCTTCTTATTACAGGTGTGAGTGTAAACACTCATGTACAGTGTAGGTGCTCATTTTTTTACCTCTTCAACACCAAATTAACTGGAGATTTCTGAAAATAGTAATCATAACAAAAATGTGGTGATTTTATAATAAAGTACAATGTGTGTGTCAGGTGAAATTAAAGTGCTCACTGATCTTGGGGTCACTTTAGCCTATATAATTATTGCATTATTGCCGGGGGGGGTGGTTATAAGTAGGACAGGGGTATGAAGAAAGTTTCAGAGAATTTTCTATTGTCAAGAATTAGCTGTGTGATTTGTTTGTTTGCTTGCTTGTTTCCAGAAAACAAATACCAGAGAGGCAAAAAGAAGATTACACAGTACAGGATTATTATCATTCTTGTTTGGGTTTATAGGTTTATTATTATTTGATTGCCCATAGCAGCAACTAAACTCTGATATATATGAGAAAGTAATTCTTAAAACCAAAGCCTAAACTGAATAAATTGGCAATGATGAGAACTGCCTCTGAAGATCCTGGGCTAAATGAGAATTTTGCATACTTTCCATTTCAAATTCTCATGTACTTGGATCAAATTCCTCATATTTAAAGCAAATCTGGTCAATGTTCTTACACAGTCAATATTTATGATGCTAAGCCTTTGTCAAAATGACTCTAAATGATCATATTTGGCAAAATATTATATGCAGCAAGCTCAGAATTAAGGACAAATATAATTACTATGCCGATGAAGGGAAAACATCCAAGAGTTATTAGTTTATGCTTTTCAGAAAATGCACAGATACAGACACACATGCACCACATTTAGGAAGTAATTAGTGACATATTTACTTCAGCAAGCATTCATTAGAGGAAATGTATATTTTCCTAGGAACACTTTTATGTCTACATCTACTAAGAAGGATATTTTCTCATGTAGGTTACTTAGAATAAATTCTCTATTACTTAGATAATTCTAGAATAAAAATAGCTATATTAAGTAATCAGTCTTCTTTTGAAATGAAAATGCCTCCCCCTCCTATAATGTGCTAAAGAAATAATCATAAGATTAATAGGGAAATTATTATTGTCAAGTATTGAAAATTACCATTATTAACCACATCCAGTATATACACACCTCAATTTCCCACAAGGGGAGCCTATCATTGACTTGCTCTATGAAGTCTATAAGTAACAGAAAATGAAGAAAATAGCAGAGGAGCCAGGAAAGCTAAATTAACTTACATATTATAGAAATGTAGGGAGAATAACAGTTATCTGTATCTAATTATGTTTTACTTTAGTCAATATTCATTGCTAGGACATTTATAACAAGACTTCCTTCTACAATGACAATCTTCAATTTGATTAATTAAAATAAGCTTAGTTGAATAATATATTCAGATATATTTGCTATATATATATTTTGAGTGGTTGAACTTTGAGGGCCTTTTTCTGTTGATTTCAAACATGGCCACCTGACATCTAATAATGTAACACAGACGTTTAAGATAAATTTGATTTTTTTAATTAAATTATTTGTTAGTGAACTGTTTTTGTTCTGCCTGTTTTGCTATGCAATTTTTATGTTTATCCTAGGAATTTAATAATGTCACTAGCTTCTACTCTCTTATTTATTAAAATTTTAATTAAATTAAGTTAATTACTTTTTTCTGGTTATATAGGAGGTCCTAGCATTTGTGTGTTCAATGTTTCCATATTTTTTTTCAGTGCATGTATTTTTACTTAAAAAAAACTGATACCTAAAAGGAAAAACACTTGAAAATATTAACTCTTATTTATTCTAAATACACGGTAAACAAATATATAATCATATTATATATATAACTGCCAATGGTGCATTTTTATATTAAAATAACCTCTGTAATTTTATTTTATTTTAATTTTAATTTATTACTTTTAGAGAAAGGGGAAGGGAGACAGGCAGAGAAGGAAAGAAACATAACATCAATGTATGGATGCCTTTCACCTCCCTCCAGCTACAGACCTGGCTGGAGACCTGGCTTACAACCTGGTTATGTGCCCTGGTGGGGAATCAAACCAGCACCCTTTGGGTTCATAGGCCGGTGCCTATCTACCATGCCACCAGCCAGGGCTATAATTTTAAAAAGAATGACATTCAAACGATAGATTTAGAGACAGGCAAACCTTGAGAATGAATACTAAAACTATAAATATGATAAACCTAGTACTTCAATGTCCAATGCTCAACAGATTTGAAATGTTATTGAATTAATGTTTTTTTTTTTTTCACTTTGAAAATAATATATAAATAATGTTTATTCTTCAATTAAAGTTGACATACAATATTATATTAGTTTCAAGTGTACATCCTACTGACCAGTCATCATATAACTTATTAAATGATCATTCTGATAAATCTCATACTTATCTGACATTATGTACACATAGTTATTATAGTATTATTGACTACATTTGCTCTGGTGTGCTTTGCACCCCTATAACTATTCTGTAACAACCAATTTGTGCTTCTTAACCTCTTCACTTTTTTCACCCATCCCCTGAAACCCGCTTCTGTCTGGCAACCATCAGAAGGTTCTCTATATCTATGAGTATGTTCCTGTTCTTGTTCATTTATTTTATTTTTTTTTAGATTCCATTGTTGGTAGATATGTATTTATTGTCATTTTATTGTTCATATTTTTACCTTTTCTTTCTTCTTCTTAAACAAGGCCCTTTAACATTTTATGTAATGTTGGTTTGGTGATGATAAAGCTTCTTTATCTGGGAAGCTCTTTATATGCTCTATTCTAAATGATAGCTTTACTGGGGAGAGTAATCTTGGTTGTAGATCCTTGCTTTTCATCCCTTTCAATATTTCATGCCCATCTTTTCTGGCCTGAGAAATTTCTGTTGGGAAATCAGCTGACAGTGTTAGGGGAGCTCCCTTGTAGATAACTAACTGCTATTCTCTTGCTGCCTTTAGGATTCTCTTTTTGGCTTTAACCTTGGCATTTTAATTATGATGTGTCTTGGTGTGAGCTATTTGGATTCATCTTGGTTGGGACTCTCTGAGCTTCCTGGACTGTGTGTCTATTTATTTTGCCAAGTATATCATTAACAAACCTCTCTCTCTTTTATATACTTACCTGTATATTCACATACTCATAATTTTTTAAATGTTTTGATGACAAAGATTGAGGGTATCATTTGAGCCAGTTCTTATATATTTTTCCTTTGATAACACCTATGAGAATAAATGAGATCCCATCTGAAAAATTTCCAATTAATTTTATATTAGTTTGGACAATAATAAATAGGTTTTTGTGTTTATTTGTTTCATTAGGCATATATTAGGCAAAATAGTGCTTATTTTGGTGGTTTTGAATTTAACTGAAAGTCTTAGGTATTTCAAATATAGATACTTTCTAACAAATTACAAACCTGAAGACAATGTGTTGTCACCCTAACTGGTGTAGTCAGTTGCTTGAAACAACATCCTGTAGACTGAAAGATCACAGGTTTGATCCCAGTCAGGGGGAATAGCTAGGTTGTGAGTTCAATCCTTGGTCATGGTGCATATGGGAAGCAACAGATTAATGTTTGTTTCTCACACTGAAATCTCTCTTTCTCTCTCTGTCTCTCTCTGTCTCTCTGTCTCCCTCTCTTTCTCTCTTCTCACTCCCTCCCTTCTGCTCCCTCTAAAAGCAATGAAAAGAAAGTTTCCAGGTGAGGATTTAAAAAAAAAAACAAGAACAAAAACAATGTGCTGTCATATTTTATGCCTATTGGGAAGATATAATTGATGAGAAAAAATATTTCTTAATATAAGGTATTCAAATAATTCTTCCATGGCTGGGTCATGTGTTAGGAAATAATTTCAAGAATTAAAATAATATTTCATTGTTTCTTATGTATAAGAATATGTCAACATCAATGAGGAACTTCAGCAGGAAAGCACTAAGCTATCTGTCTTTTTCAATACATGTACCAGGACTAAGAAATGATAAATCAATATGACTTTAGAGGGCAAGCTGGTAATTAAATGAAACCTATAAGTTACCCTTTCTGTTTCCTTAGTGTTCTTTGTAAAGTTTTCTCTAATTTATCTTTAATCCATAAATGTATGAACACATTCACTCAGACTCTAAATTGCTTCACAATTTTCTCCCCAAATTTTCCTACTTATTGTAAAATGTCACTTTTAGCATTTCCAGAGTTTTATTTTTTATTTTTTATTTTTTGGCACTTTATATATTATTGCACAGCTTAGTTTTAAAAGTTAATAACTAAGAAAAATCAACACTTTACTATAAAATCTTGAAGTGTTAAAACAGAAAAACAAACTTTGAAAGTGAAATTTAAGAGTTTTGTTGAGTTCATGGACCATTTTACTATGTTAGGAGAGTGTCTTTTAAAACTCAATTTCAAAAGAGGTTTGGATGCCTTTGCTTATATACTACATACCTGTCTGGGTAACCTTGAAAACAAGCCTTAAGTTTAGTCAGCTATAAAATTAATAAAAGAAGGAATTCACTGGCATTCATCCCATTTACATACACAAACATTTTAGAAGGGTTATGTAAGAAAAGGAAATATGTAACTTTTGAGTACCTACTAAAAGCTATGTAGTATTCAATATTAGGAATTTCAGTCTTTGTAACAGCCCCATTGTACCCTTTATCTCTTGGAGATTTTAAAACTGAAAAGGTTATATATCTTGCCTGGAGGTAAGTAGTCAAGCATGGGATTTCAATCTAGGTTTTTCATATTTCACAGTCAGGTCTTCCCCTACCCTCTATTCCAGGCATAAGACCTACTTGTGTCTCTATGAGTGTATTTTCACTAACAAGTTTAAAATTTTTCATACAATCTGAAAATAAACAGCCACAAATTAGTCATGGTAATAATAAAATAAGGTTCTATTTGTTTCCCCACAATTCCTAAATTTATAGCATATTTTAGAAAAAGCCTGGTTTTGTTTGGAGAAAATAAAGGGGATCTGCATAGCTAAATAAGTTTAGGCTGAGGTTAAAAGTATGCTGAGATATAATTTCTGGAGATGAATGGTCAGAAGGCTGACAGCATAAAGTTTCCATACACTCCCAAGACACAGTTACATATGAGTAACAGATCAGATTGTTTGAGACTATGAGCTTCATATAGATAAAGAAATAGAATAGAGGACAAAAATCATTTTTCATCATTTTCTAACAAAAATGTAATAATAGGCCCCTGGCTGGTGGCTCAGCATGCAAACCCAAAGGTTGCTGGTTCGATTCCCAGACAGGGCACATAACCAGGTTGCAAGCCAGGTCTCCAGCCAGGTCCTTTGCTAGAGGAAGGTGAAAGGCAACCATACACTGATGTCTTTCTTCCTCTCTACCTCTTTCCCCTCTGCCTCTCTCCCTCCCTCTCTCCCTAAAAATAATAAATAAAATCTCTTTTTTTAAGTTAAAAAAATGTAAGAATAGAATATTTTATCAGTTCGAATAAACAAAAGCTGTTTTATCAATCAATACTCATAAGACTAATAGGAAATGTCTGATAGGCAATTGAATGCTAATTTCTTTCATTCTTTTTTCTTTCTTTTTTTTTTTTACAGATTTTATTTATTAGTTTTAGAGAAAGGAGAAGGGAGAGAGGCAGAAAGGAAGAGAGACATCAATGTATGGTTGCCTTTCACCTGCCTCCAGCTACGGACCTGACTGGAAACTTGGCTTGCAACCTGGTTATGTGCCCTGGCTGGGGAATTGAACTAGCAACCTTTGGGTTCACAGGCTGGTGCCTTATCCACTGTACTACCAGCCAGGGTGGTGCAATATTGTTTTAAAGGCCAAAGGGAATAGCAGACTGAGCTTCAAGTGGTACTTGGACCATAATTATTTCTTGTCATCTCCTTTTTCTATCATTCATTCTAAAGTTTTAACATATAGCCAGAATTTTAACTGGCCTATGCACTTGTGTTTTTGATTGACCCAGAGTATCATATTTGCAGTATTTATCAATTCCAGTGAGGGAATTTCACTGACCTTTTCAAGGTTGAAAATGTAAAATATAATTGACTCATCATTAGGAAGCTGGATGACCTCCCTAAAGAATGGTATCACATAAGACACTCAAAGTCAGTTTCAAATGTTAGCAGGTTGTTTATTCAGTAGGATCAATAGCTAGATAAACATAATGAGAGGAAATCTATGCTCTTAGTCTATCAATAACTACATTTTTGTAAACATAGTCTCTCCTTTTATAGGCCCATAGTGCAATCACTGGAGAGGTTGATGGGAGGATCTGTTTGATATCTTCAACATTCTATCTTCTATGAATTGTATCTTCTCCATTGGTATTATGTGGTGTTATGTGCCTCCATCCATATATATATACACCCTTATACCTCTTTTCCAGATTTTCTTTTTCTCAACCTTACAGTGTTGGTCGTTTCTGGTTTTTGACTCACTAGCTAAGGTAATCATACTTTTTGAATCAATACATATCCATATTGCAGTCCAAATTTCCTCCCATATAAATAAGTCTATAATCAAGTGTACTGCTTATAGCGCTGTCCTCTGGGAAGATCACCCTTCACCGCTCTCCTCTGGACTACCTCATAAGGGCAGTAACTATTTACCTCTGACTTCAACCAAAATATTATGCTGATATATCTGGGTTAGACCCAAGTCCTTTTATTTTAATTCGGTTGTTTGTAACACAGGAAAGACCGTATGTGTAAACTGAGAGAAGCATCAGTAGTACAGAGGTAGGTAAACTCTACATGCCTTTGGGCTGATTAATAAGTAAATGATTTTTCAAAGTTCATATTCTTGGCTTTTTTTCTTTTTTCTGTGTCTACCTAGTCTTGTATTTGGTGGATCTGTAATACATGCTCGTAATATGTTTCATGAGTTTCAGGGTAATTTATTGCTGCATGGTCAGTCTCTATCAGGGCCTAATAATAGCACATCAAAAAATGATTTTTCAAATGAAGAGTTTTTCTTTACCATGAAGGACATGATCTTGCTTTATAAATTTAGGAGCTTACAGGATGATATGTAAATTTGATCATATGGAATGTAAACATTTATAGTTGAGATTTAATTCATTTCATTTTCCTTATATTATTATGATAAAATATTTTACTTCCTGATTTTTAAACAAGATTCTACTAAAAATATTTCACCAAATTAAAAAAAAAAACTTTTATGACTTATAGTAACAACCTGTATACATTCATGCATATAAATAATTTGTGAAGTATTTTTATATTTGTTGAACAACAGAATCTTTCATCAATATTAAGTGTGACATTGAATAAAAAGTTGAAAAAATGGGTACATTTTTGTTTCCCCTATTCCTTGTTAAATGTTCTTGGGTATTCTTGTATTTCAAATATGTAAACCTCATTAATTTGCTATGTCAGTCAAAATTCTGATTGTAATTATACTAATCCCTTATGTAATTATACATAAGACATCAATAGGACATTTTCTTATATCTTGTGTCCCATAATTTTAAGAATTTTCTTTTTAAAGTATTGACACTGTGCCCCCAAAATTAAATGTTTTGGTTAGTAAAAATGAGAACTGACAAGATTAAACTGTTTGGCTGCAACTAATAATGTCACTGTAAGTGTATATAAATGCACCAAAAAACTAATTGTTCTTGTGAATGAATTCCAAACCATTCCAGAAAACAATGGGTACTGAGGTTGAGTAGAAAAGTAGTACTCATCTTTTAATTTAATGACACATGATGAGTTATGGTTTCATCTCTATATAATGGGACAAACTCTATCTTGAGAACATTCAATATATTAATATTTTTTCAAAGTTTACAAATTTAACAGGTCGTAAATAATGCTGCAATGAATGTAGGAGTGCATATATTCTTTCGAATCAGTGTTTTGGGATTCTTAGGATATTTTCCTAGAAGTGGGATCATTGGATCAAAAGGCAGTTCCACTTTTAACTTTTTGAGGAGACTCCATACTATTTTCCATAGAGGCTGCACCAATCTGCATTCCCACCAACAGTGCATGAGGGCTCCCTCTTCTCCACCAGGATCTGGAAATAGCCCAAGTGCACATCAGTACATGAGTGGATAAAAATTCTGTAAAGTTTGAGGAGAACCAAGATGACAGAGGAGTAAGCGGAGCTACACCAATCTCCTCCCAACACCAAACTAGAATTACAACTTAATTGGGGAGAAATCATCCAGAATAACCAATAGAACACCAACGAGAGAGAAGTCTTATTACCACAGACAGAACAGAAGAGCCAATTCATCACAACGTGACCGTGACCGGTAGGAAGTGCGGAGACACGAGAGGCTGGTGGGGATCACACCGACGGCTGCTGGAGGGATGGAGAAACATCTCAGCAGCTGGGGTTCCACCTGAGAAGGGTGGGATCTAAACCCCCAAGTGGGTTTCCCAGCCTACAGCAACAAAGCTGAGAGTAAAACAGCACCCAACTGTGAAAAACAGAAAGCCACCAAGTTTACCTGCTTGACAAAGAAACTAAACTCTTAAAGGAACCATGCATGAAAATACGGAGGCACCCACATACCCTGCGTTCCAGCAGAGAAAGGGCAGAGTGGACTAGAAACACTTAAGGAGGGTTTGGGTCAGTGGCTTTAGGGGGAGAGTTGAGGGAGTTGCCCATGAATCCAGGGCTGACCCATCCCCCATATAGCCAGAGACCACTCTTCTCCAAAGGGTGGGAGCCTGAGGGGAAGCCACAACCCACCCCTCCCCCCAATCAGCCCATAGGAATTAATCTGCCCCACCCAGGATTGCCTAAACCTGACCTCAGTTTGCAGGTTGATTGGATTAACAACTGAATTCATCTGCCCTGCCCAGAGATGCCTAAAATTGACCACTGATCACAGACCGATTAGATGAACAACTAAAGGTGACAGACATAGATAGTGGCTCTCTGGTGGCCTCCAACTTGCTGACTAGGCCCAGACTGGGTCATGAGCTGACATCACCAAGCATAGATCCAGGAAGTAAAAAAAGTGCACCTCTATACCACAGAAGATCACACCACTAAGACAATAAGTCAAGTAGACCAATCTAAGAAGCAGAAACAAATGAGAGCCATCGAAAATGGGGAGACAAAGAAATAAACCCTCAGCAAATGGAAAGGAGGAATCCCCAGGGAGAGTACTAAATGAAATAGAGGCAAGCACACTCTCAGACATGGAATTCAAAATGACAATGATAGAGACACTCGATGAGCTCAGCAAGTTCAAAGAAAACTACAAACAACTCCAGGGGAACTGCAAAGAACTCCAGGAAAGCTACAAGCATCTTACTGAGAACTACATTAGCATTAAAAAGGACATAAAAACCATCAATAAGAGCCAGGAAGAAATGAAGAATACAATTTCTACATTGAAAAACACAGTAGAAGGAATCAAAAGCAGGCTAGAGAAAGCAGAGGATCGGATCAGTGAGCTGGAGGTCAATGTAGGAAAAAACTCCCAGGCAGTACAACGAAATGAAAAAAAGACTAAAAAAGAATGAAGAGGTTTTAAGAGAGCTGCAGGACAACATGAAATGTAATAACATCCATATCATAAGGGATACCAGAAGGAGAAGAGGAAGAACAAGGGATAGAAAACCTGTTTGAAAAAGTAATGACAGAAAACTTCCCTAACTTGAGGAGAAAAAATGTCATGCAAACTCAGGAAGCATAGAGGGTCCCAAGGAAGATGAACCCAAACAGGCCCACTCCAAGACACATCATAATGAAAACGGCAAATCTCAAAAACAAGAAGAGAATCCTAAAAGCAGCAAAAGAGAAACAGCTAATAACATGCAAGGGGGCTCCCATAAGGTTATCAGCTGATTTTTCAACAGAAACAAAAGCCAGAAGGGAATGGCAAAAAATATTTTAAGCAATGAAAAGCAAAGGCCTGCAACCAAGAATACTCTACCCAGAAAGGCTGTCATTCAAAATGTAAGGTGAAATAAGGAGCTTCCCAGACAAAAGAAGTCTGAAAGAATACATCTCCACCAAACCAGCATTGGAAGAGATGCTAAAGGGTCTGCTTTAAGAAGATGAAGAAACAGAGAGACAGACAGAAACGCAGGCACAAAAGTAAATAGATTAAATGTACCAATGAAGTCATAGGTCAGCTGAATGGATAAGAACCAACTTTAACTTATGAATGCTTTAGTGATTTGTTACTATACCCGAAGAACCCTGAAACACCAATTCAGAAGAACCTATGTACACCTATGTTCATAGCAGCACTATTTACAATAGCCAAGGGCTGGAAACAGCCCAAGTGCCCATCAGTGGATGATTGGATCAAAAAACTTTGGTATACTTACACAATGGAATACTACACAGCAGAAAGAAAGAAGGAGTTCCTACCCTTTTCAACAACATGGATGGAACTGGAAAGTATCATGCTTCATGAAATAAACCAAGCAGTGAAAGACAAATACCATATGATCTCACCCATTACAGGACAATAATGAACAAAACAAACAAACAAGCAAAACAGAACCAGATATATGAATACAATGAATAGACCTTCAGTGGGCAGGGGGGAGGGGGGAGGAGGAGGCAAACAAGGGGAGCAGTTTAGTCAAGGAACTAGTGTGGAAGAACCATGGACATGGACAACAAGTGGGATTGACTTTGCTGGGGGGAGTGGGTGGGTAGGAAAGGGGACAGAGGGGAGTATAAAGGGGATGGATGTAATACAACAACAATAAAATTAAATTTTAAAAAATTTGTAAAATTTACAAAACTGAATAATATATGGCAGCGAAAAGAAGGAACTCATATTTTGTGACAGCCTGGATGGACCTGGGGATTATTATGCTAAGTGAATTAAGCTAGTCAGTGGAAAGATAAGCACTGTATGATCTCACTTATATGTGAGATCTAATAAACAAAATAACTTGATAGACAAAATAGCATGGATACGTCAAACAGACTGATGGCTGTTGGAGGTGGTGGGAGTTGGTGACTGGATGAAAGAAGGTAAAGGGATTAGCCCAGAACGTATGTATATGCATAACCCTTGGACACAGCAACACTGTGGTGATGGTCTGAGAGAATGAGGGGTAAGGGCTGGATGGAGGTAGGCAATGGGGGGACGTGGGGACATCTGTATTAGTGTGAACAATAAAAATAAAGTTAAAAAATTTAATAGATTATTTTTACACTTAATGAAAATTAAATTCATGTCTTTTGGCTACATGTATTTATTATCTTTATCTTATATATCCACCCTGAAATTGTTGGATTCCATGGAAAAGAAATGCCAAAATTATTTTCATATAGTTAGTTTCTCATGAAGCTTACATTCATATTTTTACTCATATTTTCTTAACATGTGGTAAACTTACTACTTCCTTATATTAAATTAAAGAATAATTATAATTTTATTTTCTTCATAAATTAGCTTTTTTGGATAATTTACTCTCCAGTTTGTTGGAATATCTTGAGTTTTGTGATACTTTATATATGGTTATTGTGTTTTATTAAGCTTTTACTTTGAAATAATTTCAAACTTACAAAACGTAAGTAGTAATAGTACAGACAAGTCCAATATACCTTTTACTCAGGATCATCAATTTTTAACATTTTGAAATATTTGCTTTATCTTTAAAATTGTTTATTTATTATTTTTAGATAAAGGATAAGGGAGAGAGGGAGAGAAACATCTATGTATGTCTTTCACCTGCCTCCAGCCATGGACCTGGCTGGAGACCTGGCTTGCACCTGGTTATGTGCCCTGGCTGGGAATCAAACCAGCGACCTTTGGGTTTGTAGGCTGGCGCCTTATCTACTCGTCCCACCAGCCAGGGCCTCTATTTTTTTCTAATGTTTTTGTGTAGATATATTTTAAAAATCATAATACAATTATGAAGCTCAGGATATCTCATATTGATCCAATACTTTAATTGATAATCCATATCTCAATTCTGTAAGCTCCTCTATATTGTCTTTTTATGCTCTTATTTTCCCTGAATTACAGGATCTCTTTATGATCATGTACTGCATTCAGCCGACATACCCTTTCAGTCTCCTTTAATCTGGTATTATTCTTCAGCCTTCAGATAACACTCCTGTTTGTGAATAACATAGGTCAATTTTTAAAATAAAATATTCCTTATTTTGTGTTTGTCTTTTGTCATCAAAATTCATATAATCCATTGATAATTCTTGCCCAAGTTTTGTTATGATGGTAGCAAGGTAGTGGTTTTACAACTCCAGCACCTACATTGAAGAAGCCATAAAATACTCCAAATGGTCAAATAAGGATAATTTGTGTATAAAAATAAATGAATACTGGAATATAACCCATTAAATAAAATAAATTATTAATCATTATTCTTTTATCTGCATAGTGATAGTGTTATTTTAATACCATTTATTGGAAGAGGAAAAACAAACAAACCCATCACTATCCTTTCTGCAATTGTTGAAGCAGGTCATTGAGAGAATGTGACCACAAGTTGACCCTCAACCTGAAATCCAGCAACTAGAGGCCTCTCACCACGCCCCGGTCCTTGGACTAAAGTTCTGTCCACCACCATCATACCCCAGAGCCATTTCGAAGAGGCAATCTTGAGAGATTAATGTGTTGTTGAGGTCATCTGGATGATGTATGCTATAAACCCAGTCTAGTTCTGAAAGCCAGTCAGGCAAGGGTGGAAACCTTGACTTACTGCTGTGAAAGACGAGCCTCATATGCTCTTTGCTTATTAAATGAATAAGCTGATCAGACCGGTGATGGCTGATTTACTGTGGTGCTCACTTTGCAGTGTATGCAAAAGTCAAATCATTATGTTTTACACCTGAAACTAGTATAATGTTGTATGTCTATTATACTTCAAAAAATAAACATAAGAACTATCATCTACCAAATAGAAATGGTTAGCCTTTCTTTGGTGGCTGCATGCCCTCTGTGTATGGGGGATGGTTTTAATTGGGGAGCTCCTGATAATGTGAACCGACACCAATGAATAACTTGGCATTTTTGAAGAAATCAACCAAAAGGTGTGAATTTCTTCTTTGATTCTATATGCTATTCCACTGATATATATTCCTTGCATCAATATTATATTGTCTTGACTATATGGATTTATTGTACATCTTAGGGTCAGGATACAGATCCTCCCACATTGTTATTCTTTCTCAAAGTTGTTTTGAATATATGGTATCCTTTGCATGTTCATAAAAATGTTAAAGTCTATTTGCCATTTTATGCAAAAAGCTGCTGGAATTTTAGTTTACTTGGTTTATGTATAAAATCTATAAATAAACTTTAGGAAAATTGACATCTTAGCACCGACTGAGTTTTCCAATTCATGGACAAGATACATTTCTCCATTCATCTTCATTTTTCAAATTTCTCACACAAATATTTTGTTGTTTTCAGTATATATGTAGGTCTAGCATATATTTTGTTAAATGTATACATATTTATTTATATGCTATGATGAATGAAATCTATGTATGAATTTCATTTTAGGAAATTTTTGGTCAGCATAGAAATAAAATAGCTAAAATAAAATTGTGTATATTGACCTTATAACCTGCATTCTTCTTACCTTGGCACATAGCTATTAACATTTTTAATTTCTTTGTAAGTCGGTTTGGCTAATGTTTGACTTTAGACCTTTTAAATCTATTGAGACTTGTTTTATGACCCAACATATGTTCTATCTCGGTGAATTTTTCATGGGTGTTTGCAAGGAGTATATATTTTACTGGATAAAATATTCAATAATTGTCAATTAGGTCATGAAGGTTGGTACTATTTTTAAGTCTTTTCTACATTCTTACTGATTTTCTACCCCTTTTTTTCTGTAAATGACTAGGACAATAATGTTAAGATCTCCAACTATAATTATTTATTTCTCTAATTTTCTTTGAATTTTATAAGTTTTTGCTTTATATATTTCAAAGCTCAATTGTTAAGTACATTACATTTGTGAATGTTTCACCCTCCTGCTGTTATTGACTTTTGTGTAATCATTAAAATGTCCATTTTTATCTCTACTAATATGTCTTGTTTTAAAGTCTACATTTTCTCATGTAAATTAGTTACTCATATTTCCTTTGATTTTTGTTTACACTTGTTACTTTTAACCTCGTTCTCTCTTTGATTATAATAGGCATCTCTTATGAAAACGATATGATTGGAGCTTTTTAACTTTAGTTCAAGAATATTTGCCTTTTGTATAGGTTGTTTAATCTATAATGAGATGTATAATTATTGATATGATTTTTTCCATTTTAATATTTGTTTTTTGTCTCATTGCTTCTTTTTTCCTCTGTTCCTCCTTGGCTGCTTTCTTTAGTGTAAAAATATGTCATGCAATTTTAATTCTTTTTTTGAATAAAAAAATTAATTTTTAAAATTACTATTATTATATTACAATTATTTTGTTTTCCCCCATTATTCTCCCCTGCCATCACTCCCACAGTCAACCCCCAGCTCTTTGTCCATGTCCATGGGTCCTCCTCCATACCTCCTCATCTGATCCCTTTCTCTCCCTACCCAGTCATCATCATTCTGCTCCTCTTTTTTTTCCCCCATGTCTCTTGTTCCTTTCTGCTTGCCTGCTTGCTTTGTTCATTAGTCTCCTGTATTAAGTGGGAACATAAGGTATTTAGCTTTTGCTGCCTGCCTTATTTCAGTAAGCATGATGCTCTCCAGTTCCATCCACCCTATCACAAATGGTAGGAGTTCCTTCTTTCTTTCTGCTGCGTGGATAAAAGACTTAAACATAAGCAGTGCCACTATAAAAGTCCTAGAGAAAAACATAGGCAAAAAAATTGCAGATATTCTACACAGCAATATTTTCACTGATATCTTTCCCAGGGCAAGGGAAATAAAGGAACAAATAAACAAATGGGACTACATCGAGTTGAATTTTTAACTTTTTTTTTTTGGCGAAATTGTAACTTTTTTTTTTTTGGTGTTGCATAGAACTTTATTAACATAAAAAAATACTTGACCCACACTCCACCAAAATTTTCATTAAGGAACTAAAAACACAAGCCTAGATTGAGAATAGAATTCCATATCATATGTATGATGGAAGAAATTGTTTATTTTTATTTTTTATTTTTTAATTTTTTAAAAATTTTATTGGTGCTGTATGACATCCATCCCCTTTTTGCTCCCCTCTGTCCCCCTCCCCACCCACCCATTCCCCCCAAAGTCAATCCCACCTGTGGTCCATGTCCATGATTCCTTTATACTAGGTTCTTGTCTAAGCTGCTCCCCTTCTTTGCTTCTCCACCCCCCTCCCCCCAATCCGTTCCCCCTGACGACTGAAGACCTATTCCTTGTATTCATATACTTGGTTCTGTTTTGCTTGTTGTTAGTTTTGCTCATTATTGTGCCGTAATGGGTGAGATCATATGATATTTGTCCTTCACTGACTGGCTTATTTCACTAAGCATAATACTCTCCAGTTCCATCCATGTTGTTGCAAAGGGTACAAGTTCCTTCTTTCTTTCTGTTCTATAGAATTCCATTGTGTAAATGTACCAAAGATTTTTGATCCAATCATCCACTGATGGGCACTTAGGCTGTTTCCAGCACTTGGCTATTGTAAATAGTGCTGCTATGAACATGGGTGTGCATAGGTTCTTATGAATTGGTGTTTCAGGATTCTTTGGGTATAGTCCAAGTAGTGGAATTGCTGGATCAAAAGGCAGCTCCATTTTTAGCTTTTTTAAGGGAACCCCATACTGTTTTCCACAGTGGCTGCACCAGCCTACATTCCCACCAACAGTGTATGAGGGTTCCCTTTGCCCCGCATCCTCGCCAACACTTGTTGTTTGTTGATTTGCTGATGATTGCCATTCTGACAGGTGTAAGGTGGTATCTTAATGCAGTTTTAATTTGCATCTCTCTGATGACTAGCGATGTTGAGCATTCTTTCATATGCCTCTGGGCCCTTTGTATATCTTC